>JAJOOR010011767.1:0-22312 GCA_036250505.1 Solanum acaule | reverse complement strand
TAAAACCAAACATATTACATTCCCCCCCCCCCCCCCTCCCTATTTTCAATAATTTAGGGGAATTTTGGCCCTTTTTCATATATAATTAAATAATCTATATAAAAAAAATATAAATTTAAATAATACTAGCAACTAGAGCGATAAATATGGGTTTTTTGATAAATATAATTTTTTTATTCTTATCAAATTGTAAAATGATAAATTATTTTAACTCAAAAATACCTAAAATAAGTCAATCAAAATATATTCTAAGTAGTCGTGGAAATGTAGGAGCTTAATTTAGAAAAGACATGTCATTTAATTTCTTCTTAGCCAATTGGCACTTTGAGTGTCCCATTGTAAGTATAAGTTAGGTCAAAATACTTTATTGCAGAATTAAAAGTCTCTATATTCGAAATTAGCTCTGTTTTTTTTTTGGGTCCTAATTATGTAGGAGTTATTCTAACATAAAATTCTGACTTTTATTTTAATCTATATACAATGTTTATATTCCTTCAGTTTATTTTTTACTTACTCATCAACCTAAAAAAAAAAAATTAAAAAAATTCACTTTTACTTGTCATCTTGAATATATTAATTTTTTTATTATATATTTTATCCTTAGCAATAATTATTTATTACTCAAATAAATTTTCAAGACCTAATATTAAGTTTTATTTCACATTTATTTATTATATAATGATAATAAATTAAAATGGCATATAATACATAAATGTGTTTGTTAACTTGATCTCAGTTGACATCTATGTTATCTAATTTTGGATGTGCATAAATAGACAATTGAACTTGTAGAGACTTGTACAAATAAACACATGCATCCTACTTGATGTCTTACATTGTAATTCACATCCTATATGACATCTTATAAGTATGTACTTATGAATAATCAAAATTGAAAGGCCAAATAGACATATATATAGCCCCTTTAACTTGCCCTCATTTTTCATTTTGACACTTTATCTTAGCTTTGTTCAATTTTAACACTTCAATCCTATTTTTTATGTACCATTTAAACACAAAATACTAATTTTATGATTTCATTTATTCTATTTATGTTTTTTTAACTAAAGTTTTGCATTTAAAAAATTGACGTATGTCTATTAGTTTTCGTAAAAAATATTATAAAATTAATTGATGAACATTATATTTTTCTAAAAAATAATTTCTTTTTAGAATCTTTCTATAGTTTTTTGCCTGAAAAATAACCGATGAAATTGTGTTGATTTTTTTAATTAAAAAAATCATTGGCAGCCCGACGAAGTCTATTGAGTTTTAGCATTTTTAATAGTCTTTTTAGCAATGAACAAGTCTCTCTCTCTTTTTTTTACTTGTTTTTAAAATGAGTTTATTTATTCGTATTTGGTGAAATTAAAATTACAAAGCGAGTATTTGCGTTAAATTCAGATAACCTGAATGATATGAAAAAAAATTAAAATATGTGGTGTTATTTAATTTAATTGAATGTCTAAGAAAGAAAATCAAAGCACTTTCGTTGATTTATTTTCGTGCAAAAATACAGAGAAAATCTCAAAAAAATGTTATTATTTCAAAAAATCGATGTTGGTTTGTTACTTTATTTTTTACGAAAATTAGCAGACACACGTTGATTTTTAAAATACAAAATTGCAATTGAAGAACATAAATAAAAATAAAGAAATCATAAAAGTTAATGTTTTGTGTTTAAATGATACCTAAAAAAAATAGAGTTTAAGGATTAAAATGGAACTAAACTAAGATAGAGTGTCAAAATGAAAAAACGAGAACAAGTTTGAGAATTGAGGGGTTAGTATGTGTTCGGCCAAGAACTTGAAAAACAATTATATGACATGTTATAAGTTTATGTGCTTATGAATAATGAAAATTGAAAAGCAAAATTCGTACAAGATGAATCTAAGAAAAACCAGCCCAACCCAGATCCAAGAAAAGGACCCATCCGTATATATATATATATATATATATACTTTTATATTCCTTACCAACTCCTCCCACCTCATGCCACGTGTCAATGACCAAATTCAGAAAAACATTGAATTAATACTCTCTTTATTAGTATAAGAAAAAAAAGAATATCCATTTTGTTCTTGGGTCTGTGATTTTATCTCCTGAAGAAGAAGAAGAAGAATTAATTATGCAGCTGTTAAATGCAGTGGAAATAGCTAGAATGGCTATGAGGGCACCTAATTCTTTAGGTGCAGAAATTGCATTTGGGACTGTTACATGGTTTGTATATGCTGGGATCTCATGTTTCTTGGTACTATTTGCTGGAATTATGTCTGGTTTAACATTGGGTCTTATGTCTTTGGGGCTTGTTGAACTTGAGATCCTTCAACGTAGTGGAACCCCTCTTGAGAAAAAACAAGCAGGTTTTCATTTCATTTTAGTTCTTGATAATTCTTGTGTAAATAAAGATTGGATTTTTATGAACTTTATTAGTGTATCTATGTTTGTTTGAGTTATTTGAGATTGTATTTGAAATGGGTCTGATTAGAATGTACTGGATAATATGGAATTGATGTAATTAGTGTTTGCAGTAATTTTGGAAGGGTTTAAACTTTTGAACATTGTGGAATAGATATAGTGTTTGGGATTGAAGCATTAGGGAAACAATAGTTGATTGATTGATCAATGATCAGAACTACACCTATGCTAGGGAAGATTACTTGTAGTTTTGATGGTTTTACTTTTCAAGAGTGGTTTGAATTTTCATTTAATTCTTCATAATTCTTGTAAATAAAGATTGTTTTTGTATGAACTTTATTAGTATATCTGTATTTGTTTGAGTTATTTGAGCTCTTATTTGAAATGGGTCTGAATAGAATGTACTGAATAATATAGAATTGATGTGTATTTGATTGATTGATTTGGCTGATAGGAATACATCTATGGTGGGGAAAAGTTGTGTTTGTAGTAATTTTGGAAGTGCTTTTAACCTTTAAACATTGTGGAATGGATATAGAGTTTGGGATTGAAGTATTAGAAAAAAAAGAGTTGATTGATTGATCAGAACTACACCTATGTTAGGGAAGATTGGTTTTGTACTAGTAGTTTTGATGGTTTTTACTTTTCAAGAAAGGCATAGTCTTGAATAGGTTCTCTATTTGAGTTGAGTTTGAATTTTCTTTGACCGAATTCCAAAAGGGTTCTCTATTTTGGAGGATATACGTAATTATTGACGCTACTTCAGACATCTCCTTGTGTGTGTTGAGATCAGATGGTTGTGAAGCTCCATAATGCTTTTCATCATTCTGTATCGTGATGATTAATCATTGGTAGACTATCAAATTCATTGGATTTTTTTTTCTGGATTGTGATTTGAGTATCATTAGAAGTCTGTCAGTTGTGTTGACCCTTCGAAAAATGATGGTGCTTTTACCTTAAGGGGCTTACATGTTATTGGGGAATGGTCATGATGTCTTCTCTCTTCAATACTTCTCTGTGTTCGTGTGTTAAAGATTGAAATCATATGTTTGTGAAGCTTAAGAATTCTTGTTTTCATTATATTGAAACGGATATTCTTAATAGACTTAATGATAATTGGCTTTGAAAATTTAATGGCTGTGTGAAATGAATGATGTTTGTTACTGGTATATTGAAGTGATTTTGGAGCTTAGGCCTTTATTAGTTGAGATATTGAAGGGTGATACAAGTTGAAGTGAACCAGTCATTTCTGGAATAAATTATCATTCCAACTCTTACTTTAAAATAGGACTGATTAAAAGATATATAATTATCTCTGGATCTAACGTATCTGTGTGGCTAAATGTATATACAGGAACACCTTATAACTGTTTCTATTATTTTGAGTTGTTGCTTCCTTTTTGGAGGGAATTTCACTCATGAATATTTCTCATATTCACTGATTTCTATCTTTTCAGCTACAATATTTCCTGTTGTTCAGAAGCAACACCAGCTTCTTGTGACCCTCCTTCTATGCAACGCTGCTTCGATGGAGGTAATAACCCTGATATCTGGATTTTTGATTCAGTCTAGGATGCCTGCAGTTAGGTTTACAGAATGTGAAACAAAAACAAGAAGAGGAAGTTGGGTATGGGGAAGGTGAGTGGAGGGGGTGAGCAGGAGAAAATGCAACAGCTAATAAACATTTTATTTGTTAAATTGGAATGATTGTCGTCCATATAAAATTGACGAGGTTTTTAGGTACTGACCTGGTTTTTGAATGCGGGGTTGTGCAAGTGAAGAGATATAATGATGGACTTGAAACTAACCAGATGCACTTTCATGGCCCAGCTAAAGTAAAGTGGGTGCAGAAAATCTGAAGTAGACACAGTTGTTGAATCAAACTAATGAATTAAATGAGAGAATAGGGATTTACCTGTTCAAGAAAAAATGATTGATGAAAGTAGATCAAATGTGGAGAAAATATTAGTGTCTTTTTGTAATTTATTTACTTGTAGAAGTATGTACTTTGTAATGAAATGAGGTGATAAGGATCTTTACTTATTTTCTTCTTTTTCATTCTTTGAATTTCAGGCACTACCTATATACCTGGACAAAATTTTCAACCAATATGTGGCCATTATACTATCAGTAACTTTTGTTTTGGCATTTGGAGAGGTAATATCTACTGCTTGGCCTCAACTAGTATCTTAATATTAAAGAGCTATACATGATGTTCCTGCTATTCTTTGGTTTCAGGTTATTCCTCAAGCGATATGCACCAGATATGGACTTGCCGTAGGTGCAAGCCTTGTCTGGCTTGTTCGTGTTCTGATGGTTCTATGCTACCCAATTGCTTACCCTATAGGAAAGGTAACTACTACAGTCTTTGAGCAATTGCTTCAAAGATATCACTGGACGAGTAAAAATTTTTTCCTTGAGATCATCGGAATCATCCAAAGAGAAGTGACAAGGCAAAACAAGTGCATTGACTTAAATTACTACCATTATAAGAACGTATCTGAAATGTTTAAAGGCTTTTCGATTCATATGGCTATTGTTGGTTTGATGCAAAGCTAAATGAATAAAATAGGATTTATCCTCTAACCTGTTTAAATCATTTTGAGAATGACACCAGTAATCTATTGCATCTCTAAGAAGTTGCTTAGGTTAATATAGATGTCCAACCCTAAAGTAACCAAGAATTGATCTTGATCCGACTGCATAAGTTTATAATCTTGACATTGTTGTATATCCAACTATCTTTATGTGATTCTCATTTAGGGTTCTTTCTTGTAGAAATTAGTTTACCATTAAGATTAGATCTTGTGGAACTTATTGTGTTGATGGTGCTGATGTAGTTTTCCTATTTCTATTCAGTTAATTTTGACTCGATTTATGTTTTACCTGAATGTGGTACAAATGGAGCGAATGGATAATTAGGATTCTTCTAGTCCATCCATCTAGCTTGAGATTGACATGTAGTTGTTGTTAATGTTAATGTTATATGATTCTCATTTAGGGTTCTTTCTTGTAGAAATTAATTTACCATAAAGACGAGATCTCGCGGAACCATTGTGTTGATGTTACTGATGTTGTTTTCCTATTCTAGTGGACTTAATTTTGAATCTTTGGAATAAAATCCAATTAAGAATAAGAGCATCATGGCATATGTAAAAGGGAACAAAGAGGCAACTCTTTTTGTATAATGTTCCATACCTGAATGTAATACAAATGGAGCGAAATGGATAATGAGGATTCATATAGCTGGCCCATTAGCTTGAGGTTGACAAGTAGTTGTTTTTGTTGTCTATGTTGCGCGGACTCTTCGGAATCCCTGCCGCACCAGTGTCGTCACGACAAGGGTGTGAATGTGGGATCCATACAAGATTTGGTTGACTTACCTTGGGTACTTTGACCACATTTTGTGACAGAGAGGATAAATTGATTGGGTATTTGGTTTGATATTTGGGTTTATGTCATATATATAGTTATATACAAAGTATGGGAATGCTTCTCTCATGCAAGATAATATAAGAAGTTTATTAGTTTTAGTTCAACAACTTTAACTAATCAAAATATATACTCTATATGTCGTAATATACATTTATTGGCTGCATTCCAACACAGATATCCGCACTCCGATCTGTGAGAAATATAGGAGAAAAATATTATTGAATTGTTGTTGTGTTTACATTATTACTGAGACCCTCTTTATAGACACTAGAATACAATCCTTTACCAAGTAGGATACGACTTACTATTCCTATTTCTATTTGTATTCCTATTCCTATTCTAAATAGGATTGTATAAACCTTTTTCTATTCTAATAGGATTGTATAAACCTATTCCTATTCTAATAGGATTGTATAAACCTATTCATGTTCCAACACCCCCCCTCAAGCTAGTGCATACAATTCATACGTAGCTTGTTACAAATGTAATTAATACGAGGACCGATGAGGGGCTTGGTGAGATATCTGCAAGTTGATCAGTCGACTTCACAAAATTGACAGTCAATCTCAATGTGCTTGTCTTCTCATTAAATACTAGATTTGATGCATAATGTCAGTCAATCTCAATGTACTTAATCTTCTCATGAAATACTGAATTTGATGCATAATGCCGATAAAACACATCCCAAACCAAACTTGTAAAGACTGTTTCGTACCATAGAGTGACTCACATATCGACATACAAGTCTACTAAACTCCCCCTGAGCAACAAAGTGCTCAAAATCTAGTATAAAGTGTATGGATCATGTTGGAATCAATAGATGAGTCGATATTAGACAATAAAGTCACCGAAAAATTGGCTGGAACATGCTCATACGCCGGAGTATTAGATTTGATGGCTGAAAGTGGTCACAATCTAAGAAATAAAATTATATGAGTAGGGTTGGAATGATGACACGATCCAACTAGAAAATAGAAACTATATAGGATAGTTCGAATCGATGGAACGACCCCATTGAAAAGAGAAATAATATGGGTAGGGTCGGAATAATGGCACGATCCTACTGAAAAAGAGAAATTATATGGGTAGGGTCAGAATGATGGCACAACCCTACGCAAATCAGATTTGAGGAGTCACCGAAAAGACGAATGGAACTATGCAAATCAAATCTGAGGAGTCATCGAAAAGACACACGGTGCTATGCAACTTAGATTTGAGAAAGTAGTTCAAAAAATCCACGGTACTAAGTAAATTAAATATGAAAAGTAGTTCAGAGAGATGCACGGTGCTACACAAATCAGATATGCAAAAAAAGGTAGTCACCGAAAGGGTGACACGGTGCTACACAAATAAAATATTAAAAAAGTAGTCACCGGAAAGATCGCACGGTGCTACACATAGGATATTAAAAAGTAGTCACCGGAATGATGGCAAGGTGCTACACAAATCAGATATGAGAAAGTAGTCACCGGAATGATGGCACGGTGCTACACAAATCAATTATGAAAAAGTAGTCACCGGAAAGATGGCACGGTGCTACATAAATTAATTATGAAAAAGTAGTCACCGGAAAGATGGCACGGTGCTACACAAATTAAATATGTAAAAGTAGTCACCGGAAAGATGACACGGTGCTACAAGTTTTGCTAACATAATTGTTGGCCAGACGGGCGACATATATGGGTAATAGCCGCCGGCCGGCAGCGGAAGCTCTTTGATTGGTTACCAAGATCGTAGAGGCTCTGATACCATGTGAGAAATATAGGAGAAAAATATTATTGAATTGTTGTTGTATCTACATTATTACATTGAGACCCTCTTTATAGACACTAGAATACAATCCTTTACCAAGTAGGATACTATTTACTATTCCTATTTCTATTTGTATTCCTATTCCTATTCTAAATAGGATTGTATAAATCTATTTCTATTATAATAGGATTGTATAAACCTATTCCTATTCTAATAGGATTGTATAAACCTATTCATGTTCTAACACGATCCATATCCCTGAATCCTAAAATTTATGTGATGAGTGACAATCCTAGCAGTGAGAAGCATTTGAATAAAAGATCATCGACAACTGAATAGGATAAATTCAAATCATGTTTCTCACTTCTAGGAAATGCTTGCACTGAGCTTCTTTCTGCATTTGAACTTTGGAAAGAGCAGAAAGGACTTGTCTGAGGATGGCATTTGCATTTCCTTTTGGCTAATAAATGCTGGCATATATTTGGTTAGATACATGACTTGTTACTTGATTATATTTATGACATGCTGTGATGTCAATGCTCAACAATATTTTGGAAGTGAAAAGAGAATTAGATAAAGGAGGCTTGAAACACGAAATGCCAACCCATATGATCTGGTTTTTTCATAGTCAATCTTCTAACATCCTATTTCAATGAATCCTTGTTCTTAAGCAAAGTCAAGCCAATCTTTTAAGATTTTGATGGCATATGAAGTACTAAAGTCTAAAGCTGAATTTATTCTTCAGTGTCCTTGCACTTCAAAGTTGGCTAGTATTTTATCAATCGTCTTTTCTGTCTAGAGCTAGTGAAACATTTGTCTATGACATTCTTACTTCGTCATATAGTGGTCTTAATCAAGAAATTAAATCTATATCTTTCTCTACCTAGAACATATAACAACATAACATTTGTGCTTCTCTATGTTTTGTTATCCCAACTGCCAGTGAAGTTCTTAAGTGCTTCCAGATTAGGTTGCCAGTTCTCAGAAATGGTAGAACCTCTGACTTTATTTATGCTGGCTTGTCTTTCCAGATCCTGGACTGTGTGTTGGGGCACAATGAAGTACTATTCAGACGTGCTCAGCTGAAAGCCCTTGTTTCTATTCATGGCCAAGAGGTTTGAATTGTATCTTGATTTTCTGGAGTAATTTGAATGTCTAACCAGTTGTTACCAAGATACAAGTTCCCTTGGCATTTCATATACCATGATTCATTATTGAGAATTTTTTTTGCAGGCTGGCAAGGGAGGTGAACTTACACATGATGAGACAACAATCATTAGTGGAGCACTGGATTTGACTGAGAAGGTAGTGTCTGTTTCTGACATATTCAAAAAGTCAGCATCTGAGATCTGTAGTTCAAGACACCAACTCTTGACTTATTTAATCTTTATAGCCTATTATCCCCTTTTCTTGAGTGTGTGTGGGGGGTGGGGGAGAGGAGTTGACCATAGAAGAAATACTCAGCAATTGATCCTTAACCGAATCAATATGCAGCGTCTTAAATCCTTTTGACTCTACTTTCTCTCTCTTTGTTAGCCATTGTGGTGTAATGATCCTCTTCTCTTTTGTTCTGTTCTTTTCTTCTTATGGATAGACTGCTGAGGAGGCAATGACGCCCATTGAGTCAACATTTTCATTGGATGTCAATTCAAAGCTGGACTGGTGAGTGTTGGGCAATTAGTCTACAATGCTCTTAACTTACAAACTTATTTCTGTGTCATACTTCTCAAATAATGAACTTTCAAGGTATGGTATTTCATTGTCAGATGTATGCACTACAGTTTCCCTTTAATTTTATGTTGTCACAATAATGAATAGGTTTGCTTCTCATGATTAGTTGATTGTGGCTTACTTCATGAGAATCAAGCAACCAATAAGTAAATTTTCCTGTGCTACACTCGAACACTTGAGCTGATGGTTAGCTTCTCAAAATAGGATTTGTTCTGCTATCAGTTTTAATGATTGAGAGTTGGCACAATGCTTCCATCTGTAATGCTTGAAAATCAAAACTGAATAGTTTAATGGTAACATGTCATATATCTACTTCTCTGGTCAGGCAATCCATGCATGCTTTAGTTTCACTGCTTACATGTACCAAAAAAATGTTCAATACTTACATGAAAGTGATTTTGGGGTTAATATGCCATTACCATACTTATCAAGGCTTACTATCTTCATCATCTTTTCTCTTATTTTTGTTTCCCTTTGGGTGGGTGCTGCAATGGAAGTTAAATTAGAGGCTTAGAGGAGCTCTTGCTGATTGAACCTTAGGTGTTGACTTAAGATTATGTTCTTATTCTTCCAAAAAAAAGAAAAGAAGAGGAATACTCTTTTCCAATGAGTTGTGTAACCTCCATAGCTGTATGCAGTAGTTATGTCCTCATGCAAATGTTTATGCTTGCATTTGTTATTTCTGGATTCCTGAGAGGAATGTGACTAAGGATCTATGTTGCTCGGATACGGCTGTGGGCACTCGACAGGGGAGTGGATCTAGTAGTCAGATTCATCATCATCAAATCTTAGGTCTAGGGGAAACAGATAGGAGTATGGCTACGGGTGCTAAGTTACAACTAGTAAATGTATATTGCGACATGTACTAGTATATATTTCGTGAATTAATTGAAGTTATTAAATTAAAACTAATATGGTTAAATTCTTTGTAAGTACTTAAAATTTTATTCATAAGTTATCTCGTATGATAGCAAAATGTTCTAGTACTTTATGTAAACATATGGTGTAAACCCAAAATCGCACCAAATACCGAATCAGCCTATACTCTTGGCCATAGTATAGTAAAAGCACCCAAGTTAGGTTGACCAAATCCAGTGCGGGTCCCACCCACACCCAAATCGTGTCAGATCGACACGGATGCGGTAAGGATTTTGAAAGATCTAGCTATGGATGCATTGTTGTTGAAGGGTTAGTCAAATATTCACTTTTACTTTTTAAAAATAAGAATATAGACTGAATGCATCTAGCCATAGGAGGAAGACAACATTGGATGTGTAACAAGTGATTAAATCGCTTCTTTTTTCCCCATCATAGGGAGGCAATGGGAAAAGTTCTTGCTAGGGGTCATAGCAGAGTTCCTGTGTACTCTGGCAATCCAAAGAATATTATTGGTCTACTTCTGGTGAGTTTTGCATAACCTTCAAATCACGTTTCACTTGTAATCTTGCTACTCTTTGAAGTCATGATGATTTGGTACTTGAATACTGTTAGGTAAAAAGTCTTCTTACAGTGCGGCCGGAAACAGAGACGCCAGTTAGTTCTGTTTCAATTCGAAGAATTCCACGGTATTAATTTCTAGTTCTATACTTAATTGTGTTTTACAATTGTGACTTTTAAGCTCAAAATGTTGTTTTTCATACATCTTTCAGAGTTCCTGCTGATATGCCATTGTATGACATACTAAATGAGTTCCAAAAGGGTAGCAGTCATATGGCTGCAGTAGTGAAGATTAGAGGAAAAAGCAAAAAGCCTCCCTTGGTCATTGAGGAAGAGAATTCTCAGGATGTTGCAGTCACTGGTGAAAGTTCTCTGTTAACTATACCTCGCTTGAAAGCAAAGAATGATAAATCAGATAGTGTTGTTGTTGATATTGTAAAAGTTACAGTACCAGCAGCAGTAACCTCACCGACATCTGGTGACTCACTGACAAATGCATTGACTCAGTCATCAGATGATATTGAGGATGGTGAAGTAATAGGTATTATCACATTGGAAGATGTATTCGAAGAACTTTTACAGGTACCTACAGGCGTTTTTTTGTTTTCATACATCCTCTTCTGCATATCTAGATTAACAAGTGGTACTTACATTTTAAAACTGGTCATGGTGCAGGAGGAAATAGTAGACGAGACCGATGAGTATGTTGACGTACATAGAAGGTGAAACAGATTTAGAGAACTTAGTTATATCTAATCAGTGTTATATATATTGAAGAGGATATTCTAACATTGATTTCAACAGGATACGCGTGGCTGCTGCAGCAGCTGCTTCAGTTGTGGCACGAGCTCCATCAATTCGTAGATTAACAGCCCAAAAGGCAGCTGTAAGTCCACATATATTGTATACAACTGTCTGAAATATGACGAAACTTTCTTGAAAGTCAATGTTCACCATATAAGATTTCTAAAATACATAACTAAGGTTGCAAGAAACTCGATTTGCATTTTGACATCAACTGATCGTAAATGATTACATGGAACATGAGCTTTATTGTGCACCTAATAATGCATCTAGTTCTGTCGATATCTTTCTTTTTCCTAATGTAGTTTGAGCTAAACATTTTCCTGATAATCGCGGATTTTTTAAATTTGATTCTTCAGGGAGGCCAAAATAAGGAAGGACATAGCCCCAAGAAGTCCAGTGAGGACTCTTCTACCTCAAGAAGAATACAAGGGAGTCTTAGAGAGCCTCTCCTTGAGAACAAGAGATAAATAGTAAGCTAAAGCTTCTCTGTTTCAGTAATGTGTAAAACCAGAGTCTGCAAACGCCGAGGAAAGGAAAAAAATGCTTGTGCAATTTGCACATATAATTTTGTGAGGATATACTTATGTATGTGAATACATGCCCACTGTATGATGATACATCTCAGATTCATTAATTTTATGGGAATAATTTGATTTCCATGTTGCTTTGTAAAGACAAATTAATAGTAACTATGAATAAGCCTCCCATTCTTGGCAAAGAAATAAGATGAAACT
The DNA here is from genome assembly GCA_036250505.1 of Solanum acaule. Classification (NCBI taxonomy): domain Eukaryota; kingdom Viridiplantae; phylum Streptophyta; class Magnoliopsida; order Solanales; family Solanaceae; genus Solanum; species Solanum acaule. The sequence goes on along the minus strand of JAJOOR010011767.1, from coordinate 9,998 downwards.
CTGAAGCTGGCTTCATGTTCCCCACTTAAAAAACTACAGTAGTGATAATACTGAGGCAAGAATGTGTATTCACTTAACTGTGGTTAAGTGATAACAAAGCATATAAAACATGTCATGTATTCATTGAGTTGATGTAAACACGAGATGCGAGTAAAGACCCTTTGAGCTCTGCTTGATCATTTCCAAATATTTATGGGGAAAGGGGAGGATTAAGAATTTAAATTCACTACATAAAAGTTGTCTTTTTTCTAAACTTCACCAAGACACTTGATTGTGCCAATAAAAACAACAAGGTGTCTGAATTACTAAAATACTTACCAAAAGATATAACACAAAGTATGCTATATTGTTGTTTCTTCTTCATCAAAATGCTCAGTCATATTATCATTCCAAAGAAGAAGAGTTACTGAACATCTCCAAATAATATAAATCCTTGTTCTTTGTTCTTGAATGTACTTACAACACCTTTGCCATGACCTAAACTTCAATTTTCTTGGCAATAGTAAGTCTCTTGTCATCATGATCATGAAACTTTGGTTATTCAAGAAATGAATAAAGATTGTATTCTTTGATAGACAAGATATATAGTTTGAAAACACAAAAATAAAATAAAAATTGTTGTAACTAATTGACAGATGTTGTTTGCTGATTGGTGAGTATGTGCCAGCCTGTAAAGGGACCTACTAAGTTTTTGGTAGAAGAATAAGCAGAGTGATCAGCTTGTCTCCCTGCCAAACTCCAAAAAAAAGTAAGTGACTCAACCAAATTGTCACACTTATAAAACAAGTTTTTTTTCAACACTTTGTGAATATATTTTTAAGATATGCTACTGTTTAATTATTCTCAACAACTATGATTTTTTACAGTTGAGAAGAGAATATATGGGAAGATAAGAATAAAATCGTTATAGTCGGTTTAAAATACATGAACTTTGATATTTTTACAATATGAAAATGTTCTTAGGCATCTTCTTGTCCTATAGTCCCTTTATTTATTCCAAAGGCCATATAGAGTACAGGAAATACTGCAAGGAATTTGGATTCCTTTTAGATTGATAAATTCATTATTCACTCATCTCTTCTTTGACATGTTGTCCTCCTTATATCTTGTATTCACGTTAACGGTGGAGTCAGAATTTTCACTAAATGAGTTCAAAATATGATAAGTCTAATGGGTTCAACATCTACCGACTACTATAGATGTCAAAATGGTTCTGATAAACGCATTGGCACTACCTAGCTCTGCCCTTATATCCCGTATATATTTTATTTGTTGGATTTAAGTTATATAGCATAACAAAGTAAATAATCTTCACACTACCAATTTTCTTTAACTAGTTAGAGCAAATTATTTAGTGCATTTTTAGGTTATTACATTAAGATTATTATATGTCGTGGTAAATTATTTTCACCCTATACAGTTCGGTATACATAAGTTGAACTCTTTTTTTATTTATTTATTTGAAAATCTTCATTTAATCAATAGGATGATTCATCAATTTGGTTACATTCTCATAAAGTGAGAACATACATGCATTACATCCCCCTAAATTATAAAAATCAATTTATTTTTTTGGTAAAATAATAAATAAATTATATATGTGCAATATACGCACATGTTGGTTATGAACGGAATATTTTTATACAAATTAAATTAAAGAAAAGAAAAGAAAAGAAAAGAAAGAGACTTATAATGAGAAGGTCAAGTAACAAAATGTAATTTACAATTATCAAGAAGAAAATAGAACACAGTTTTTACATAGCTAATTATGAAAATAAATAAAAATTGAACCCAACAAATCTAAAATTAAAAACTAAATCATCCTAATATAGATTCTAGGAGAAGTTGTCCTAACACAAAAGTATAGTTAATTATGCAAATCCACAGAACAAAAAATGTGATTTACACCATTATAAAACAAAATTGAAGGTAAAAAATAATAATCTAAAATTACTTATCCCAACACAAAAGCATAGTTATGCAAATCCTCATAATGTAGAGCTTTCCCTTTTGTTGTTTCACCATTCTTCTTAACTTTGATAATCTCATCTGCTTCCTCATCATTATTATAAATCTTCCTCTTAATTGATTTTTAATAAAATATTTCACCAAAAAACTTGCACCAAATAAGCTACTCATCAAAACCTCCAAATGAACCTTCTATTTATACATGAAGACTTGACTTTGATTTGATTAATTAACTACATTATGTATTAATTAGAATGTGACTTAATTAGGTATTAGAGTAGGGGTAGGGTCACAATGCACCCTGAGATAACATCCATGTCACGTGCCCTTTCTGGTTCAAGTCTTCTAAGTACATACATAAATAGATAAATCTTTGTCTGCCACTATAATCATGATTGCCTCCCGCAGATACGAAGCTAAGATTTTAAGTTTATGAGTTCTGAATTTTATGATAATGTGATAATAATCGAGTTTTAAATTTAATATTCGTACACAATAACATAAATATATTATTTGAACCAAATGTACTGAGTTCGATTACACACCTGCATATGAGCTACTAGCTCCGCGATAGCTTAGCCACCTGTCCACCCATACGTGTTAACAATTATATTAAGTCATATGTATCTAATTAATGTACATCTTATCTTCCATATGGGTAATTAGCCCCACTGTCTGTCTTTTCATCAACACTATTATTATATTACTTCTTTAATTTCCTAATTTATTATATAGTTATATATTTTATATTTTATATTTTATATTTGACACATAGATGAGATCTAGAGACATATATAAATGAGAAGTTATAGATTGTGAAGAACCTCCACGACCCCAGGAATGCCAACATTCATGCAACATTAAACTTCACATGACCTATAAAGATTTGTCCTTTAGATACACTAAATATTATTCGGTCCAAAAGTAAGCGTGATACCATATAAAATTGTGTTATCTCTTAGTAGTTTGTTAGCTTAAAAATCTATGAGTTATTTATCTTGATTCGTCGCCATGAGGGTCACATACTCTCTAAGACCTCTCCCTTCTACTCTTACGTTTTCTTGGTTGTATTTACGGTAATACTCATCTGTTTCATTTTGCTTGATCTTTATTGATTTGACATTTTTTATTTGGGATTTGTTTTATTAATTATCTTTTGGAAATTAAGTTTGTTATGTAATTAGTTAATTATAAGGATAATATTGAAAAAAATATAAATCTCTCTTAATTTGTTAAAATAAATAAGTAAAAAGAAAAATCTATTTTTGGAATAAAGATCAAGTAAAATGAAATGACGAAAATATATAAGAATGATGATTTTTTTCTGTATTTATTTTATTTTGAAAGTCAACATATATAACTAACCATCAAACTATACACAGTTAATTCTGTTTAGACAGAGATCAGCACAAACTTTCTTAATATGGTTATCTTTGGATATTTGTTGAATGTCTCGATATAGTGCATTTAACTTTTAATTAAGTTTCTTATTTTAGTTTAATGAGATAATTTATATAGCCCACACAAATATTATAATTATGACTTCTTCCTTTTTAAAAAGGGTAGAGGAAAGAGACATTGAAGGAGGGAACTACTAACACTATAATTAAAATAACTTTTAGCAACAATAAATATACACATTAATAAAAGAGGGCTAAAGTATTTACCGACATTACTTGTCATTAGATCCAATATCGTTATAGACTTTAGAGATATTTACAAAGAGTGTTACTAGTCTCTAAAAAAACATATTTAAAATTAGCGGTAATTGAGCTATTGTCGTTAATTAATTGCCGCTAAAGATCATATTTAACCTAGTGAAGATGGGAATTGGGAAATCAAATCCTCAGCAACAATGTGAAAATTCAGATAGTCAACCAATCGAACTATTAAAATTCCTCTAATAACTAATTCATTTTTCTTTTGTTATAAAATTCGTGCCTAAACAAACACTGCCACATGCATTGGAAGGGAGGATGGGGGCTGTATATAAGTAGTAAGTGGGTGAGTAACTTTATTTGATTCTTTTTGCATGTGTTTTATCTTTTTAATAGCAACATTTCCTCTTGAAGAAAAAAAAATTCAATTGTACTATTGAAGATTTTATTAAGTTTGAATTTGATAAATAAAACATATATGTCCCACTAGCATGTTATAGAGTGGTAGAGAAGTGTTAGATCCTTATCTTATAGGCAAGAGGAATCAAAGATAAGATCTCTAAAAAACACATCAAACACCTAATAGTGGACCTAAAATGAATTGTACACTTATCTCAAGTTAATGCATACTCAAAGTCCCTTTGATGGGACAAGATTAAAATTAAAATTGGCCCTCTTCTTATGGAGTTTTCCATCAATAATTAATATTTATATAATAAGTACAACCTATCCCTTAATTTACGCTTAATCCTGTTTGAAGGTGTGACAGGTTATTAAAAGGACAAGTTGTTTTTTAATTTTTGTAGTGACTTTATTGAACTCAATGGAAAAGACCAAAGTGAGTGGGGGGAAGTTTCCCACATTAATAATAATAATAATAATATTAATAATGCATGTATTTGATGTGGACTAACTAAGACACTACAATCACAACATTCTCTTTTTAAACATAACTAATAAAAAGGCAAAATTATAGCAACTCCAAAAGCTCATATATCCCACACATATATGTGAGATTGTACGTATTAGACTGTTGGGTCCTTGACTCCTTGTTGGTGAAAAATCTGACTGACTTGAAATCAGAGTTGTTAAAGTCTTTAGCAATATTTAGATAGAAAGTTAGTTGTAAATACATTGAAGTTCATGCACATATGGTCGAAATTCAATCATTTTTTGTTTGAGCTTTAGTTGTACATGACTAAAGTTTAGTCGTTTTTGCATGACTTTAGTTATTTATGTCCAAAGTCATGCACTGATGCATATATGTTTGAAGTTCAAATAAAAATGAGTCCAACTATTTTTATCTGAACTTCAAGCAGAAATGTCTGAACTTCACTTTGATGCAATTTGATCATATTAATTTTTCAAGTGTAACTTCAAACACGGCATGTCTAGAGTACATATATGAGCAAATATTTTTAAAAAGTGGACATGGATTATATGACAATATCAAAACAGGCTGTTTTTGCTCTCTTGATATATAGATTATTACCATTCAATGCTCAAACTTTATTGATTCGACTAATTTGGCTTTTACAATAGAAGATTCACTTGCGATGTTTTAGTGCTCCCTAACTATTAAAAGAAATTCATTCCAGAACTCAAATCTAAAAACTCTAACTAAGTATGGAGGTTTTTTATTATTTTACCACATCCCTTGATGCCATACCATTATAGTAGACGTAATGTTTTATCAGACTTTATTTTACTTTTAATACCTAACCGGTTGAATTTATTGGTGTTTTTGTTTGTCCATAAATAATGTCAGAATATTTGCAAATTGAAGTTCATTATTTATAAATATTGATTTTATATATTGAAAGTATATATTTGCAAATATTGAATGTCAGTAATTAAATAATTTGTGAAATATTGAAAATTTATTCGAGTAGTATTAAAGTGAAATGATCATTTTTACTCACAAATCCTCTAAAAAAAAATTCAAGAGAAATTAACTTATATCTAAATAAATATTCTTTTTCAAACATCAACTACAAAAACAAAAAAAATCACTTTCAATGAAATATTATATATATACGTGTTTCATCTATTTTGAACAAAAACAAAATTTCAGTCTGTTTTGCTGACTAATTATGAAGTGTACACAAATTTTATTTTTGGGGGTTGCTAAAGAATATATATGGAGATTATTTTTTAATTAAGAAACGTGATGCAAAAATAAATATAATCTTGAAAAACACGTTGTCTAGTTTATTTGTTTTTTTTCATTTAAACTTTGTCATTGGTCATTAATGCGCAAAATGTACTTACAAATTAAATTCGACATCTCAAATATAATCTTGAGGGAAGAAGGATTATATTATTTGATTGGAGTTTTGATCAAAATATCGATTGAATTCAGCCAGTTCTCCTAAAAGTAATTTGATGGAATATTTAAATGATTGACTCCATTGATTTTTAATTTTCTCGATCTTTGACACAAAAAAAAATTCAATCGAATCTATTGATTGACATCAAATCAATCGAATTGATCAATTTTTTGGTCGATAAAAAATGGATCACTTTTAAAAAAAAAGTCAATTTATCATATATTTATTTAGTAGTATATAAGATGTGATCGGAAGTGTAAACACTCGTTATATTATTAGTTGTTGCAAGGCATATAAAAATGTTGTGGTACTATATATTTATGTTGTTCTATTGTTTGATTGGAGTTTTGATCAAAATATCGATCGAATCCAGTCAGTTCTCCTAAACGTAATTTGGTGGAATATTTAAATGATTGACTCCATCAGTTTTTATTTTCTCGATCTTTACATACAAAAATTCCAATCAAATTCGATTGATTGACATCAATTATCGATCGAATTGATCAGTTTTTTTATCGATAAAAAATGGATCACTTTTTAAAAAATCAATTTATCGTATTTTTATTTAATAGTATATAAGATGTGACGGGATTACTGAAAAGTGTAAACACTCGTTATATTATTAGTTGTTGCGAGGCATATAATAATGTTGTGGTACTATATAATTATGTTGTTCCTTTAGGAATGAAAATTATATTTTTGATTTTTATTTGTAGTTTAAACTTTAAATTGCCTAAACGAAAAATACATTATTTATATTGAAATAAACAGTATTTAGATCAGTAATTGATTTGTTTTGTAACAAGTCATATATGAAACCTATAGTTAATTGGAAAAAAATACAAATATAACACCGAACTATCGTAAATGGTATGCAGATGCCCTCCGTTATACTTTTGGGACATTGGTGCCCTTGCCGTCCAAAAACTAGAGAATATATACCCTTTATACTAACGGACATACACATGTCATAATCTTATCACCGATCCGACATTTATTAAATATTGAATTGACAGATAAGATTGTGTCATGTGTCCCTATTTTAACTTCCGTTAGAGTGAAGAGCATATATGCTCTAGTTTTTGAATGACAAGGGCACCAATGTCCCAAAAGTATGACGGAGGGATATATGCATATCATTTACGATAGTTTGGGGGTATAATTGTCCTTTTTCCCATTCTAATTTACACATCATTTTGGTCAATAACTGGAAAATTTAAAACTAAATACAATTTTAATCACCCAAAAATTTAATAATTATGTCTTTCAAAATTTGTTCAGAGGAATAGCCATACCCACTAGTCCACTAACAAAATAACGTTTTTTTTTTTTTAAAAAAAAAAAAGAGGGAAAGTATCTTCTAGTTCCTTCGATTTTAAAATTAATGGGTTCAAATCACCAACTAAGTAAAAAGATAAAAGTTTTGAAAAAGGTTAAATAATACTATTATTTTTAAAAGAAAAAATAGTTGAGTTTGTGTATAAATATTTGCTTTTGGGCCACCATTTAAGCTATATACTCGAAGTTGATTTTTTTTTTCCAAATATGCTTACTTTGCACCACTTCACATATATGGAATTGATATTGTAAAAGTTTGTATTACGATCGTCAATTTGTTAAAACAATAACAAACTATTATGCAACAATGGTGATTTTCCATTTTTTTCAACAACACTCATTTTGATTTAAAATTATTATTAATATTCAAAATTCAAGACAACTTCTTCAAAATATTATACTTTAATTGTGAAAAAAATCAAAAAATGTTATTGTCCAACAACTAATAAGGATCACCTGTCCTATACTAACATATTATCTGATTACAGGGATCTAATCTGGTAATTGGGGAACCTCTTGTGAAGAGAATCAAGTGGCAGATATCTTAGCTAAGGAGGGTACTAAGTTAGAGATGACAAACTTCGTTTTGTTATGGCCGGTAGTTCTTCCTTTGTTTATGGTAGGGAAGCTAGAAGTAGACAAAGCTAGAACTCTTTTTGCTAGGTTTATATCACCCTAGCAAACATTGTAATCAATCCTTACCTTCCTCACAATATACTAATAATTGGTATGTTCTGTCACTCTCTTGTACTGATGCATACTAAGTCATAATCTATATTATTATCGTTTTCTACCAAAAAAAAAATGGAGGAGGAACACAAAAACAATATATATAGCAGAAATAATTTTTTCTGAGGTTATATTGAACTATTTAAAAAAAATAGGTACATGTTAAATAGGAGCGACCAATTAGAATATTCAATGAAGTATTTTTTTTTCTAAAGTTACCTATAATTTGGATATCAGTTAAACTTTTTTGAAAAAAAAAAGTAGGTACATGATAAATAGAGGTGGCCAAATAGAATATCCAAAATTTAAACATTGTGTTGGTTTATTAGCATTTTAATATTAATATTTTGTATATTAATTTGCTAAGGCTTAGTGTTGACCGTTGCTGCCAATCTTTAGTGACTTTTCAGTTTGCAACCGTTGAAATGTCATGATTGCTACATTACTATACTGCATTATTCCATTGGCAGTAAGTGCATATGTTACAAACTTCTGGTGCAGCAACTAAGGTCTAAGCCGTTGGTGGCTGATAGTTTTTTATCTCATTTACTTATTCACTCTTTATTCCTCCATTATACCTTGTAACCTATGTAACATATGTAACCCCTAAATCATTTATCTTCACTATTTACTACACCATTCATCTTCCTATTCATTGCTAGGAAGACTTCTTCTAGTATAAATAGTGATGGTCTTCATTTGGTTTGGGAGATATAACACACTAGAAAAATATAGAGTGAAAGAGTTAGTCAAAAAAGAGAGTTCTTATTAGTTGAAGGGAGGTGTTCTTTTTTGTGGAGCTTTGAACTCAACTCTTGTCCAGAGTTGTTGAGTTATATTTTGTGATTAGGCTGTTGTATCCTGGAGGGGACAAGTCAAGAAGGACTACTGCTGGACCGGTGAAAACATTTGTTGCAGTAGGCTTGAATCTCCTTAAAGAGAGCGAGATATCCGCGCCTCAGCCTAAAGAGATTTATTTTCTTCATATTTATTTTCAATTGTAATCTTGTATTTTTGTTATCTTGTAAGTTTTCACTAACACATTGTGAGTTTAAGAAGAAAGAGTCGATTTATCATACATCTACAATATTTATTAGTACTTGTTTTTTCTACATATATACATATTATAGGATCGCTAATATTGAGTTCTATCAAAACAACTAATCATCGGATCGTGATTGCAACTGCTGGCCATCACATGAACTTAAACTATACATAAGATATATATGACATGATATGTTATGATAAATAGTATATATGCTCTTTAATTTCACTTGCTGGTATACACACTTAACCTTTTCATAAGAAGATGGATAAATTATGCTAGAAAGATTTAATTACCATAATATATATATGTTAGATTGATGTCTCTTCATCATCAAAATGCTCAATCATTTTGTCATTCCAAAGAAGAAGAGTCACTGAACGCCTCCAAATGATATAAATCCTTGTTCTTTGTTCTTGAATGTACCTACTACATCTTTGCCATGACCTAAACTTACATTTTCTTGGCAATAGTACTATGTCCCTTGCCATGATCATATAGAACTATTACTTACACGCTTCAATCCCAAACAAGTTGGATGGATCGAAGTTAGAACTAACAACAAAACAAGTGAGAAAAAAGATGCTTGAAAAAGTTTGAACTCTTTGTATATTCAAGAAATAAATGAAGAAAATAACAATGATTCTTTGATATCCAAGATATATAGTGGGAACTTTTGAAAAGACAACAAAAAATATATTTTTTTAAAATAAATAAATAAAATTGAGGTAGCTAGTGACAGATGTCGTTTGCTAATTGGGTGTGTGTCAGTTTGTAAGGATCCCACTGGTTTTGGGAGAAGATTAAGCAGAGTGAACAGCTTGTCTCCCTAGTTGTCTACTATTTCAATACTGCACAAGCCCATTTTGTCACTTAAAAAAAATAAAAATAAAAAATAATAATAATAATAAAAAATAAATAAATATATAT
>JAJOOR010011766.1:0-21049 GCA_036250505.1 Solanum acaule | reverse complement strand
ATACCCTAGTTAATTTTCTCATCTTGATAACAACCTAAATTGACTTTTGTTTACTGATTACTTACTGAATTCTTACAATTTGTTTCACAAATCCCCCCCCCCCCTTTTAATTAATTGTTTCTGGAAGTACTTTGACTAAACGAATATAAGTGTAAGTTAAAGTACATCTAAACCAGTTTCCTCGTGGGATTGACCCCAACCTACAAGTTGGGTTCTTTACTTGATAATGATCGCTTACTCTTCTTTAGGGAGGTGTAATTTGAGCGTATCAAATTTTGGCGCCGCTGTCGGGTAAATTTGGCTTTCAGATTAATTTTAACTACATTATTGAACTTTAGTCAAATATTTTCTAAGTTTACTTTTTCTTTTTGTTTTTGTCTCTCTCAGGTTCTGACTCTAGTGTATACCAAGGACATGGAGCCAAGGTGAACCATTTACTCCTTACGAGCCAGAGTTGAACAGAACTTTGCGAAGAATGAACAATCAAGGAATTCCAGTTAATCCTATCGGAGTAAATCTTGGTGATGCAGTTGAGTTACAATAGCTGAGAGTAGCTGGTGGGGAAAACCGGGGTCTAGCTGAAAATCAATTAGGAGATGCAGTAAGGGTGCATGGTCCACCAGGCCCACAACTGCATCACAACTACAGGGGCAACGTCAATATGGCTAACTCTGATGGACCTCTAGTCTTACCCCATTTGCCTCCGGGGCACACATTTGTGGTAACCAGTAGCTTAATGCAGATACTTACAACGAGGGGCTTGTTCTCAGGGTTGCCATCGAAGGACCCACATGCTCACATAGCCAAGATAAGGGTGGTCTGCAAGAGTTGTGTAGGTCGACCAGACTTGGATATGGATGTCATCGGATTGCGAATGTTCCCTTTATCACTGATAGGCGATACCCAAGGATCCAACACAGACAATTAGCGCCAAGGTCAAGGAAACTAAGGTCGGAACTATGGAAATTACAACCGAGAAGGTCAATATGTCCGGGATGGGAACTACAATTGAAACAGCTATGACAACAGAAACGATCGAGTTGGACCTTACGTTCCCCCTCAAAATTGGGAATCTGGTACTAGGGAAGCTGGAGGAAATATGGCGAGTATTGAATATATGATGCAGAAGATGATGAGAAGGTTTGATGCAACTGATGAGAATGTGAAGGAGATGAGAAACGACTTGTCTAGTATTGGTCAAAAGGTTGATGCCCATGCAGTGTCAATAAAGCATCTAGAGCAGCACATGACCCAGCTGTCTACTACAGTGAACCCACGTCAACCTGGTACTCTTCCTAGCAACACTATCCAGAATCCAAAGAATGACGGTCATTGTACGGCAGTTACTACTCGAGGGGGTAAGCAAACAATTGATCCACCTATGCCGTCTGTGGTGGAAGTTGAGACTAGAAAAGAAGATAATGTGGTAGAGATTAGAGAAAAGTCTGAGAATGCGATGGAGAAAGAAGCGGAGATATCTCAGAAAGTGGTCCCCATACCTAGACCTCCACCACCTTTACCACAAAGATTAGTGAAGAAGACTGAAGATGGTAAATATCGCAGGTTTATTACTATGTTGAAGCAACTTTCCATCAATGTTCAGTTGATAGAAGCTTTGGAGCAAATGCCTGGGTATGCAAAATTTATGAAAGATATGGTAACAAAGAAGAGGTCTGTGAGTTTTGAAGATGATGATAGATTGCAGCATTCTACCACTATTGCTACAAGATCTCTTGTGCAAAAGAAAGAGGATCCTGGTGCCTTCATGATTCCATGTACTATCGGATTGTTACATTTTGCTTAGGCATTGTGTGATCTTGGTGCTAGCATGAACCTCATGCCATTGTCTATTTACAAGAAGTTGGGTCTAGGGGACGCAAAACCCACTATAATGCGGTTACTAATGGCCGATCGAATTGTGAAGAGGCCCATTGGTGTACTCCATGATGTGCTAGTAAAAGTGGAGTCTTTAATTTTTCCGGCAGATTTTGTGATTCTTGACTGTAAGGTTGATTTTGAGGTTCCCATCATCATTGGGAGACCATTCCTTGCCACAGAGCGTGCGTTGGTTGATATGGAAAAGGGACAGATGAAGTTCAGACTGAACAATGGAGAAACAACTTTCAATATTTGTGATCCATGAAGTAGAGTGGTGAGCTCCAAATGGTATCTGCTATAACTTATAGATTTGAGAGTGGAACAAAAGTGCAAATTGAAAAGCGACTAGGTGTTGAGGCACTAGCAACAATTATGATGAATTTCGATAGTGATGGTACTGAAGAGTATGATGAGTTGGTAGCCGCACTCGATAGGTGCGAATATCGGTCAAAACCAAAGAAGTATGAGTTAGACATGAAGAATCGCGAGTCCCCACCCGCAAGACCATCTATTGTGGAGGCACCAAAATTGGAGCTTAAGGCTCTACCACCGCATTTGAGGTATGTATACATGGGCAGAGAGAATACTTTGTCGGTCATCATTGCGACATATTTGAATGCGAGACAAGTAGAGTGCTTGGTGACTGTGTTAAAGAGGTTCAAGAGAGCTATAAGGTGGACTATTGCGGATATTATTGGGATTCCTCCCGGTATTTGCTCTCACAAAATCCAACTCATGCCAGAGCATAAGCCCAGTATCGAGCACTAGAGAAGATTAAATCCACCTATGCAAGAGCTAGTTAAAAAGTAGATCATCAAGTGGCTGGATGCGGGAGTTATTTATCCCATTGCAGATAGTAGTTGGGTGTGTCCTGTGCAATATGTGCCTAAAAAGGGTGGTATTACTGTGGTTCCAAATGAAAGAAATGAGCTTGTTCCAATGAGGAATGTTACTGGATGGAGAGTTTGTATGGATTATCGGAAGTTGAATGCGTGGACAAAAAAGGACCGCTTTCCTATGCCATTCATGGACCAGATGTTGGATATACTTGCTGGAAAGGGTTGGTATTTTTTTCTTGATGGGTATTCGGGCTACAATCAATTTTCTATAGCTCCAAAGACCAAGAGAAGACCACCTTCACTTGCCCTTATGGGACTTTTTCTTTCAAACGAATGCCATTTGGGTTGTACAATGCTCCAGCAACCTTCCAGCACTGTATGATGTCAAAATTTTCTGATATGGTGGAGGACACTATTGAAGTGTTCATGGATGATTTTTCAATTGTAGGTAATTCTTTTGATCGTTGTCTGGATCATTTGGTCGAGGTGCTTAAAAGGTGTGAAGACTGCAACTTGGGGCTGAATTGGGAGAAATGTCATTTCATGGTTAAAGAAGGTATAGTGTTGGGTCATCGAATTTCAGAGAAAGGTATTGAGGTTGATAGAGCTAAAGTTGAGGTAATAGAAAAGCTTCCTCCACCTATTTCTGTAAAAGGTGTTAGAAGTTTTCTTGGGCATGCTGGGTTCTATAGGAGATTCATAAAAGACTTTTCAAAAATTGCACACCCATTGTGCAAACTGCTCGAAAAGGGGTATAAGTTTGATTTTGATGATGCTTGTCTGAGAGCATTTGGAGAGTTGAAGGAGAAGTTAGCTACTGCTCCTATCATTATTTCATCTGATTGGGGACAACCGTTTGAGGTAATGTGTGATGCAAGTGGAGTGACGCTTGGTGTGGTACTAGGATAGAGGAAAGATAAAATTCTTCACCCTATTTACTATGCTAGCAAAGCTCTAAATGTGGCCTAGAAGAATTATACTGTGACTGAACAAGAACTTCTTGCGATGGTTTTTGCATTCGAGAAATTTCGAACCTACTTGCTTGGTACTAAGGTCATAGTGCATATTGACCATTCTGCATTGAGGTATTTGATGGCGAAAAAGAATGCAAAACCAAGATTGATTAGATGGGTATTGTAGCTGCAAGAGTTTGATTTTGTGGTAAAAGATAGAAAGGGGACCGAAAATCAAGTTGCCGATCACTTGTCCAGATTAGAGGAAGAGGCTATGCTAAAGCTTGGAGATAGGGCTGAAATTAATGATAATTTTCCAGATGAACAGGTATTGGCTGCTTCTCATGATTTGATTCCATGGTTCGCAGACTTTGCTAATTATTTGGCAAGCAATTTGGTGCCCCCGGACTTGTCTTTTCACCAAAGGAGAAAGTTTATGCATGATGTGAAGATTTTTTTTTGGGATGAGCCTTACTTGTATCGTAGTTGTGCTGATGGGATTATTCGTCGCTGTGTGCCCGAGGTTGAGATGTTGAGTGTACTTAAAGCATGCCATTCATCGCCTGTTGGTGGGCATCATAATGGTATTCGGACTGCGTATAAGATTTTGCAGTATGGGTACTACTGGCCTACCATCCACCAAGATGCTCATGATTTCGCCAAGTCTTGTGATCATTGCCAAAGAGAAGGAGGGATTTCAAAAAGCCAAGAACTCCCTATGAATCCTATATTGGTGATAGAGTTGTTTGATGTATGGGGCATTGATTTTATGGGTCAATTTGTGAGTTCATATGGGATGAAGTATATTCTTGCTGCGGTTGATTATGAATCGATGTGGGTGGAAGCAGTTGCGCTCCCCAACAATGTAGGTAAAAGTGTCACCGCATTCTTGAAAAAGAACATCTTCGCCAGATTCGGTACACTGAGGGCGATTATCAGCGATGGAGGTTCTCACTTTTGTAATAAATTGTTCAAGGCACTACTTGAGAAATATGGTGTCCGCCACAATGTAGCCACTCCTTACCATCTGCAGACTAGTGGGCAAGTTGAAGTGTCCAATAGAGAAATCAAACAGATTTTGGCGAAGACTGTGAATGCTAATAGAACGGATTGGTCAAGGAAGCTTGATGATGCTTTATGGGCCTATCGCATTGCATACAAGACCCCCATAGGTATGTCTCCCTACCAACTTGTATATGAGAAGTCTTGTCATTTATCGGTAGAGCTAGAGCATAAGGCGATGTGGGCAATGAAGAAGCTAAATTTGGATTGGGGAGCCGCGTCTAATCAAAGAGTGAATAACTTGAATATGCTTGATGAGTTTCGCCTAAAATCTTATAAGAGTTAAGCCTTGTACAAAGAGAAGATGAAGCGGTATCATGATCAAAGAATTGAAAAGCGAGAATTTGTGGTTGGCGATCTTGTGCTTCTATTCAACTCTAGGTTGCGGTTATTTCCAGGCAAACTCAAGTCCAAATGGACTGGGCCATTTTTCCTCACAAAAGTGCTCCCCCATGGAGCGGTTGAGCTTGAAAATAGTGAAGGAACAAGGTTCATGGTAAACGGGCAAAGGATCAAGATCTATCTAGGAAATGCTGAAAGTGTGCAAGAAGTGATAGAGGCCTACAATCTTGATGAAGTCTGAGTAATCAAGAAACTTGCATCGTGCCGCGACGTTAAATCAAGCGCTGCTTGGGAGGCAACCCAAGATGTACAATCTAGCCAACGATAGGTTTCTGCTTTCCATTTAGTAGTTTCCTTTGTTTAATTGCGTCTCTGTATCAATTTAGATAGGTGTTTTAGTTTTTTTTAGTGTTGGCTAGAATTAGCATAGGGTCCGTGTCTAAAAAGTGTCCAGAAAATGTAAAAAGAATAGTCTAATGGTTGTTACATGTGCAGGTACGCTATGAAATATCTGCAGAAAATGGTCTGGTGCAGAGGTTTACCGACCACATCGACGGTCCGTCGTTCTATCCACGGACCGTGGATAGTGTCCGTAGATCCCAGGTAAGCCCCTACATTTTTCCAAGTGTAAAAGTGATCTACGGTCACAATCTATGGACCGTAGATCGACTCACGGACCTTAGACGGGGTCTCGTGGGTCCAAACCCTAATTCTGTCTGACCCGACCCGTACCCCCTTATTTAAAACTCCCCTAATTTCAAATCATTTCCACTTCCCTCCATTCACTCTCCAACCGTCTCAAATACCCTCAACTCCCCTAAATCACTCCATAACTCCCCCATAAAATCATCCCTTCCATTCCCCAATCATTCCCACAATTCCTTTCCATTCCGAATACAACTCATTCCATATTCCACAAAAAGGGTCCGGTGTTGGGTTAGTAACGAAGAGGTGATTCTTTGGTCTTGCTGAGTGTCGTCACGCAATCACCCCACTCCTCATTTCTTGTAAGTTAATAGACTTTCTCCTCACTTTGAATTTTGGTTCATAGTTTGAATATAGAAAGTCGGGACTCGGGTCTTGACCTTGGGTAATTGTTAGATGAAATTGCATGATAAAATTGGAAGTTACAATACCTTTGGAATGATAGATAGTGATTGTGTTGCCTTGTTGTATGTGATTATAAGTCTAAATGTAAGTTTCGACTTAGGGTTCCAAAGTTTGTCTTAAATAATTGTTAAAATGATTAATCGGAATCCTGAGAATGACAAACTAGCATGATTCAATGATGAAATACATGGTTAGACTAGGCTATTTGAAAATAGTCTAAGATGTGGACTTGAAAATTAAGAATGGCTAAAACCTGGCACAGATCCCATCCACGATACCCCATCTACGGACCATAGATTGGGTTCGTGGGTTAATGCTCTTGAAAATTGCACCAAGTGTGAAACCACGAATGTGGACTACGGTCCGTAGATCAATCTACGGACCGTTCTGTACATCCGTGGTTTCCATCTGCGACCAATATTGTTGGTCCTCTGATCCACGGAATGGTTCCACGGACCGTAGATCAGTCTACGGACCGTAGGTTCCCTCCGTGGATGACTACTGTAGCTTCTGTCTGATTTTTTTTTTTTGGGATTTTGTTACTGTTCGTTTATAGTTCTAATTTTTTTTTGTTTGTTTAGAGTTAGTTTTGGCACTAATATCGCTTCTAGAGGTACCATGGCACCCAAGAAGCTAGTCACCTACTCAAAACAGGGCAAGTCAAAATTTGTTACTCCTAGCTTCAGATTAATCGATGAGGCCACGGACACGGAAAAAGATCCAGCATACGTTCCTCCTAACACAAGGACTTCTCCCACTACACCCCGAACCACTAGAGGCACCCCTTGGAAGGTGATTCCCGATGTAGTCACTGTCTCCCAGTCTGATGAGGAGCACACACTGATCGGGTCACTGACTGGGGCTACTTCCAGTTCAGCTATTAGGTCTACGTCTGGCTCCGAGTCTGCCCAGACTTCAGGCTCTGAGACTATCTATGCTTCAGGGTCCGAATTTGCCCATGCTGTAGGGTCTAGTGCTAAATCAGCCACAGGGTCCGGTTAAAATGAACAAGCAGCCTCGTCTGATGAGGCCACTAGCTCGGAGTCAGTACCTGCACCACGGAATGATGATCCTACTCCGGTAGCCGGCAAGCCAAATAGATGGTGTGTAGAGGGCCAATGGCAAATTTATCGGGATGCTAAGATGAAGAATGACAAAGAGAAGATGGCTCGACTTATTACAGAGGAGCGCAGAGTCCTCACTGGGAGCTTGCACACTATCCCTGACATCTACCAACTTTTTAACCTTCACAAGTGTGACTGGATGGCTCGAGACCCAAGGACTTATAGAGAGGAGATTGTGCGGGAGTTCTATGCCTCCTATGTTGCCACTCTCCGTGGCTCGATCTCCAAGCGGTCAAAGCCCATGGACCAAGATCCTCTCACTTCCACTGTGGTCCAGGGTTATCCGGGAAGTCAATCTCCACTCTTGCTACTAATGCTACAACCATGATCGCTCTGTCCCAGGTGAGTTAATTTTCAGCTTTTGTAGGCGACACTCTGTTACGCACCAACAACTAAAAGAACTTGGCCGTAAAATTTAATCTGGCCTTTCGGATACCCAACCGAGGTGCGGTGACCCACTCTGCACGCTCGCCATGTGCAGCAATGTACTTAGCCACCCATAGTATTACTGCCTCTCGCTGTTCAGCATTTCTCTGGAAAGTGCCGCTCCGCACGATGTCCCATCTATACCCAAACTCTGCTGTATTTAGTGACCAAGAGCGACTTGTGGTCGGACCATAGAGAAAGCGGTTGATGGTGGCATGTGATATGTCCACCGGCGTAGATCTTCCAGACATGGTGGGGCAGACATAGGGCGGTGACCCCATTATACCAGATCACTCTGATATTGTCCCGGCCTCCTCTTCCCAGGCCGCTAGTATGGCTCCGAGTTCATCCCGGTCCACACCACATTAAGGAGCTACTGTTGTCCCGTTGGCCAGAGTACAGAAATTAGAGGCTCAGATGGCTACACTGCTGCATCACATCCAGCCATATGCAAAAGTCGATAGCCGAGTCTGAGGCCAGAATGGAGCGCATGATGGAGGGCATGATGGACCAGAAGGTCCAGGCTATTAATAAGCGTCTTGATGCCTTTGAATTGCTAGTCCTCGAGCGATCTGCCCCAGCCATAGATCTATCCTCTTTGCAGGCTGAGTTGGCCAGTCTCCGGACCGACGTTTACGCCATTCTTGCCACCCCTACAGTTAAGCCTCAGGCTGCACCTACTGCACTGGCTGATGATACAGTGTTGGATGTTTTATTCAGTGGGACCGCCGAGGAGGGGCCTGAGCATACACATGCCAAAGGTAAGAGGCACCGTTCTAGTTGCACTGAGGAGGAAAAAGCTCAAAAGAGACAGTGTAGGAAGGAGAAGGAGGCTAGGAAGGCTTTGATTTTAGATGAAGAGTTGCACTAGCGGAGGGTGCGTGAGAGTGTTGCAGGGGCATCGAGTTCTGCCCTAGTTGTAGAGGTCCTGCCTGTTGTAAGGGACGTTGTGAGCACCACTGATGGTGCTATGATGGATTATGTGGGAACTACTGAGGGTGACCCAACTATTGTTCCAGCGGGCTCTGGGAAACCGGACCCACCCTCTCATTCATGATTCTTCAGCGCTATGCGCCACAGGTTTGCTTCACCCAATCGATTATCTTTTACTATTCTTGTATGCATTGGGGACAATCACATCTATTTTTGTTGGGGGTGGGGTAAATGGATTGTGAGTGATAGGGTGAAGTTTGAGTAACCCAACTCATAAATCCTCTCTTGGGGTTTTCTTGCCTGTGTTCTTTTTCCCCAAGAGACTGTTTAATTTCTGTTGAACCGGCATATGTTAGGATTGTATGTATAGAAGCATGAAAAAGAATGAAGCATGATGGCTTATGAAAAATATACCCGTCCAAATTTTGTGATGTGTGCTAGAATTGGTAGGCTAAGACAAGCTAAATATGTTGGCTCTGAGTATGACATGATAATGAATCAACTTGATTGCATGAATTAAGTTGAAACTTGAACTGGGTAATCTGGTAATCTGATAATGAAACTATGTGCCAAGAGCGTGTGAGAATAGTTGATTGTTCAAACAGTTTTTGTGCAAAACTAGAACTTGCCCGGTTAGTCTTGCTAAGGCAACTCAATCTAGAGGTTAGGAAGTGATCATAGGCCCTTGTTCTGACAAGTCCACAAATTGCCTAAAAGAATGATCCAACCAAATGAAATAAATGATCCCTTTGATCCAAATGCTTTGAGCCTAAAATTAAACCATTTCTTTCTAAACCCCAAACTCACCTTCCCATAATCGACTATGTTGTCCCCGGTCCCTCCTTGGACATGTGCACCTCGACTTAGGCCAAAAGCTTAAGTTGAGGGTGGTTAATGTAAAAAGTAACTTCAATCTTGGCCCTGACCAAATATCGGGTATTGTGCACCTCAACCAATGGAAAATCCATAAAGTTGAGGGTGGCTATGAAAGAGGAAATCGAAAGAAAAATGGGTATGAAAAGAGTTTGATGTTGAAAAAGAAAGGAAAGGATGTGACTTGTTGAAAGCTAAAAAAAAATAAAAAAAATAAAAGGGGCTACAAAGTCTAAAGCCACATCCACGGTTGAAGATAAAATCAAGGGAAAGAAGGTACAATAGTAGGATGGCAAAAATAGGGCAAAAAGAGGTTGAAAGCCTAGTGTAATGTCAAGGAGGGCAAAAAGTCACTAAGAAGTACCCAAATGTACCACACCTGACCCTAAGCCTACGTTACAAGCCAAGAAAGTCCTATAGTGATCTTAGAGTCTAATTTGGAGAGTCTAAGCAGCGAAAATAAGGGCAAGCCTATGGTACTGAACACTAACTGTACTTGAAGTTATTTATGAGTGTGAGTGTTGAATGAATCATTGTACTCAAATTCATAAGGCATTGTGTGACAGAAAAGGGATTTCGTTTAAAGTAAGGGCACTAGTTACGTTGTCGGAAAGTTGGTACCTTGGTGATAGTGAAACAGTGCATGTTGTGTGTTGGTTGGTCGATCGTTGTCATGGTTTGATCTTCATGAATTAGCTTGTCGAGTCTAACAGAACAAATTTTGTACCTGAAAAGAGAGTGGGGTAGAGATCCATGTGATTGCTTGTGCTTGAAATGCTTGCTTCTATTCAACTGTCGTTTAGAGTCTTAGTGCGTCGCTTAAGGACAAACAACGAATTTAAGTTGAAGGTGTTGATATACCATGAGTTTACGGTATTTCTAATACATTTCACTTACAATTTGTGTGCCTAGGGCCTTGTTCAGGCGCAGAAGTAAAGAGACAGCTAAAAGAACTGCAGAAAAGGGCATCTACGGAGGTGATCTACAGACCGTAGGTCCATTAACGCTCCGTAGGTGATGGCCGTAGATCAGCAGGCAAGTCATGGAAGGCAAATCAGGGAAATCTGACCACGTGTGGAACCATGGTGGCCATTGACGGTCCGTAGATTGATCTACGGACCATACTATTTATCCGTAGATTTAGACTGCGAGGGTTCCAGTACCTGATTTTTGAAGATTCTAAGTGTGGAGCTACGAAATGGGATTGACGGACCGTAGATCGATCTACGGTCCGTACTGCAACTCCGTCGTTTGCTTTAGAGAAGCTGACTTTTTGAAGTTGAAATATTTTCTAAGTCCTGGCTGACGGAAGGGACTCACGGACCGTAGATCCATTGACGGTCCATGAGTCAGTCTCATGGAATAAAGACGCGTGCCTGAACAAACTTTTCATAATTTGTTTCTGTTTTAATTTAGGACTTTTTTTCTATAAATAGGGCATGTAAACCTCGTTTTTTGGGGAGATTTTATTACTTTTGTTTTATTTTGTGACTTGGGAATTAATTTTGCAACCCTAGCAATTCTTGATTTCCAAAAGTTAGTTTTGAAGATTTGGTTTGCAATTCAAGTTGAATTTCTGGGTTTATTTTTCTCAACTACGTAAGTTCATAATTCTTTCATCTAAAACAATGAATTGTGTTCATATGATTATGGGTAACTAAACTCCACAACTAGGGTTGTAGGATCCATGAGTGATTAACAAAGTATGAATAGTAAATAAGCAATTCTTGAATAGTGTTTTGCATGCATTGATAATTATTTCGTTCAAAAGTCTTTTTAACGAGTGCACGCGTCAGAACTCGCCTTGTTGCTACTTGCCGGACCAAGGAGGTAATCAACAAGAAAAGAATTATCAACATAGATTTAGTGTGATACTATTTAATAGGCTAAGTGTCGATTGGTGCGAAGTAATAACTAAGCCAAACATCGATTATGATGTCTAATATGGGGTAAAGGTAAGGGTTAGTTAATTATACACACGTAGCCGGACCAAGGTGCGGGGTGAAATTCTCTAGATGTTGGACTAAGGATTTAGAGATACCTAACTTATCACTTCGCATGTAATACACTAGGAAAGGATTGCTATTACTAGGATTACTGAGTTATGAGCTTGTGGTGAACACGTATACCCTAGTTAATTTTCTCATCTTGATAACAACCTAAATTGACTTTTGTTTACTAATTACTTACTGAATTCTTACAATTTGTTTCACAAATCCCCCCCCATTTAATTACTTGTTTCTGGAAGTACTTTGACTTAACGAATATAAGTGTAAGTTAAAGTTAAGTCTAAACCAGTTTCCTCGTGGGATCGACCCCAACCTACAAGTTGGGTTCTTTACTTGATAACGATTGCTTACGCTTCTTTAGGGAGGTGTAATTTGAGCGTATGATGTAGTCAAATGAGGTTCTAATTAAGTTTATTGTTTTCATGTATGCCTAGATAGCATAATTGAGTTGTCAATGTGAAGTAGGCTGATGTAAGCATTATTTATCACCCTTAAGAATTTGGTATGAAGGATTTTATATAGTTGATGACGAGCCTCTTAAATATAATTCAAAGTTTCCTCCAGTTAGGTTGATATGAACATTGATGTCATTGGTAGGCTAAGAAGGAGAAGTCGGCTTATTAACAGTCCAATTAAGTGGCCTTATAAGCCAATGAGCAGTGGTTAAGAGAAGTATCTTAGAAAGAGGTCCTAGAAGGAATCTTAGTACTTGCATATGGAGAGTTCAGTAGCCATGAGATAAGCTTTTCCCTAGTATTAGTGTAAAGATAATGTAGACCAATTTAGAGATGATGAAATAGATTAATAGCTGAAAGTGTCAGCTCCAAATATAATGGTGAGATGATAAGAGCAGAAACCAATTCAATTGTTGAGAATTAGATAGAAATGTGTGTAGGAAGAATTAAAGGGGTATGTCAAGCCATTCATACTCTAGCGTATTCCTCAATGTTCAGCCATTACAACATTATAATGATGTTTCTTATATTAGAATTTTGTTCATGACCTATGCTCATACACTTCAGAGAGATTCACATCTATGCTCAGTTTTCATAATGAGGGGAAAGACTTTAGCCCATTGATCTCAAGCTTACTCCATAAAGTTATGGCAATCAACTTCATGATATGAACCAATTCATATAAGCACTCATGTCTCATAGTATGTTCAGTCTCGCAAATTTATGATTTGATCCTAATGGCTTGCAAAATAATGTTTTGTACTGCATAGTCTTAAATCAGAATTCTTGAATAAATCGTGCTTATGATCTTTCGCTCTAAATCTCTTTCAATGATCCTTTTAATTTTTGATAGTGATGTTGACGATAGTACTATAGTAGTTGAGTAATGATAAAAGGAGAGGGTTATGTTTCTTATTTTGATAGTGATGGTTTGTTCATTTCATCTAAGGTTATAAATGTGGAAGAAGAAGAGGATGAGGTCTTACTATGAGTAGTAGTTAAATGAGAGCAATTAGTTGGTTCCTAGTAGTACTACGTCAAATTCAGTAGGTAGATATGATGAGATAATGAGAAATTCTTATAAGGATTGCTTAGTAGGAGTCCATGGAGTGGTTATACTACTAGTCATTAATGTGGTGTTGGTAGCATTTGGAGGATTGGATGATGTATTAGGTGGTTCTTAATTAAGACTCGAGGTTGGTTGAATGTGGTGGTAAGGAGTAATACTCTTGGGATAAGACTTCCTATAGAGGTATAAAACTCGAATCTTGTGATTTAGATTAGAATAATCGCCTTATGTTAAATACTTTGTAATTTTGAGTTAGGCTTGAATATAGTAAGAGCATACATTTAGACTCAGACTTTGGTAAGAGTAGTCATATATCCTTATGGGATCTATGAGTTGCAACCAAGTAGGTGTGGTGATAAGAAAGAAAACCACAGTTGGGAAGTGTTTCTAAGCCTCAAAGCTACCAATCATATCTCTTAAGGCATAGTATTCCTATTCTTACTTCATGCCCGATCTCCCTTGCTTTGTGTCAGATGACTTTAAATAGAGTGTGACTATGTTCAAACACATATCGTTCGAAACTTATGTGTTATAGCCAGTTCCAATGTCATAGTATGAATCAGTTTTGACAATGTTAATAAGCAATTTCAGATGTCGGAAAGATAGTAAGAGGAGACCTTTTCCATTATCAGTCGAGTCGTTATTCTAGGACGAATGATCCCCACGAGAAGATATTGTAACAAATCGAAAACTTCTAAGTTAATACTCGAACCATTTTTCATTGTGAATAATATTGTACCAAGTGATTCTAAATTTTCTTAGATGTTAAGGTCACTAGAATTCCCTAGCATAAAGTTGAGTTGAAAACTTTCTTTCCAATTGAGTTTCACTATGAGATTTTTCTTGGATCAACTTCAATTGACCATATCTTTTAGCACATAAATAATTAGGTGGCCCATGAGAATTCAAATCGAAGGTGTTTGAGTCCATTTTTCAACGCAACCACGTTTGTAAAATATTGAGTGTAGAGTAAAAAGTAATGCACGTTTGAGTGAAGCCTCTCTAGTTAAGACATTTCATCCGTTTGAGAAAAGGGTATTTTGGTCTTTTCCTTTTACCCACTAGACTTAGCACGTTTTCCTGACCCAATTAAGGGTATAATCAGATTCTAATCATCCATTCACGTTCCTTAGCACTTAGAATTTTAGGGCGAAGATTCAAGAAGAGGAAAAGAGGGTTTTCAAGCGTTCATTCAATGGTTGAGGAATTTTGCCAAGAACAACCATTCTTTCCAGGTATGTGAGGTTTCCATAGTGATTGACTTGTTAATCCTCATGCCAAACATGTAATTTTTCTATTAATTCGTCCATTAGATTGTTTATAGTGAGATTTTGAGTAGTTCTTGAGTTCTAGCTTCATTCTTTAACTATGGAGGTTATGAGTTCTTGAAGTGAGGGTCTTGCGAATGAGTGACATTCTTTGATAGAATTTGTGTGTGATTTCAATAAATTTGTGTTGGGTTTGTAAATCAAAGAGGGTTTGGAAGACTCTAATTGATTCTAGATGAGTTAGGACCCCGCCAAGGCGCCAGGACCTGGGCAATGTAGTTGTGGGGCTGGCGACCTGTGCCTCTAGTGCGCCACAAAGCAGATTTAGTAATAGGAACTTGTGCCCTGCGCCAGGGTCGTCAGGCCCTTTTCTTTTCCGCTCTTTGTCCCGTATGTGTTCTTTCAAATTGTGTCTACGTTCTCTTCTTGATATTGATAATGCTCAACTACACTTCTTCCGATTTGAAATGTAGGTGGTCGCTAACAAGTATAAGCCCAACAATGAGTTGGGGTCGATCCCACATGGAGTGATATGGTAAAGAATTCGATTATGAAGTAAAGACATGTTCTAATCTTTTGTAGGTGTAAGAAAACTATGAAACATAAACTAAATCAATAAATTTTAGTGATCAATACTAATTGGGGTGGGGGTGGGGGGTGGGGGGTGGGATTTAGTAACCAATTGTAAATAAGGACCAATTAACACCAGGGTTAAACAATTAGAAAGAAGGCCTTAGGAATATGATCGATCGAATGCCAATTCCGCGTAATTGGTAATTACTAATTGCTCTAAGTTGTTGAATTACAATGGGTAGGCTAGGTTTTGAATTCGATAGCTATCTCTCGATCAACTATCATTTTTCAAGTGAGTTCTCTTGAACCTCAACAAGCTTCACAATACCAAACAACCGAATTCCTTAATTAACCCACTTTCTCAAGTTGGGTGGTAAAGACGAAATCAAACCCACTTTCTCAAGCAGATGTTAAAGACACAATCAATACAACTATCAATAATTCATTCTACAATAACACCTCTTTCTCAAGCAAGCATAGAGAGCTAATCTAGAACCGAATTTTAAACTTTAGTTCATCAATTAAAACATGAACAAAAAATTGAACCCATGTCAAAACAACATTCAATTCAGCAATTAACAATACCGATTAGCTAATTAATGCATTCAAATACATGATCACACCCCTAAGGTAAAGGGTTTTAGCTAAATAGATAAAACTAAGAGAGCGTTACCAAATAGATTATCCATCTAAATTGTTAACAATCTGAAAATACCCAATGCCAAAATTAAAGCTAGAATCCTTAAACCTCAAATTTGAGATCCAAATCTTCTCCAAAAGGGTTCAATAAATGTAGACACTCTCAAACCCAGGAATACACAGTGTGGGAACTCCTTTTCTCCTTTCAAAAAATGAATTTATACGTTCCCAAAAATTCAGCACAGAGACCACTTGAAGAATTTAGTCGGGATTGTCGATCCACTCGGCGATCCGCCTAGATGCTCTTTTTCTCACCTTTTTGCTTGGCTCCTACATCCAATTGTCCTGATACTTTTGGCGAGATGGATCATGGTTGCCGATCAATTCGATGCGTTGCCGAATCATCATTTTCTTGCAAAGTTAGTTTGGTACATGGGCTACTTCACTGGAACTTTAAGACTTCATTGTTGCATATCAACATACTAACATCAATTATGAGCACAAAATAGGCATTGAGGACACTAAATCATTGAATAATAAACGCTAAATGAGTCGAAATTCCCGACTCATCAACACCCCCAAATTAAACTTTTGCTTGTCTTCAAGTTAAACACAAGATCAATCAGGCAAATGGGGATGTCTACAAATAGTGCTACTTGAGACTCAACATGAATGCGCACAAGGTTCAATTTACACATGCAATGCTCAATTGTGCACTAAAAGTTTCAACCTATGACTAGCCATCATCAAATAGAGTTCAAGCTCACAATGCTCACTTCAAATGCAAATTCATGCTCAACAAGAGTATTCGAATGGCTTCACATCAAGTATGATTTCATACTCTTCACAAAGCAAATCAAGGAATACAATTAAGGAACTAAAATCGACGCTCACACTCCTAATGAGAAAAAAAAACATGAATGATTTTACCCGTATGCTTGCCTGTATTTTCCAACCAACACATCATTCGACTGATGCAAGATCAAAAAGGTCTTTAAGGCTTGTAATTGGGCTGAGGATACATGTATGATTATTTTGGCTTAGTCACTTCTACCTCCATGAAGAATGACTGAAATTTCACTTCTTCTCCTTTTATTTCATTCTTTTCATCTTCACAACTCATCCTTGGCATATTTAAAGCGCACAAAAAAAATTGTATAGCTCATCGGACACCCTTTTTATTTCTACCACAACATTGCACAATGGATACAAATTTTTTGTTTCTTTGTTTTCTTCTATTCTCCTTTTTTGATATATATGGAGGGGTTCCATCATTTTCTTCATCACAAGTTCTCAAGGATAAATTTCATGAACTTCTTGCTCGATTTCTTTCCTTATTTTTACCACACCCCCAACTTAGGCTTTTGGCCTAAGTTGATAATTCAAACAAACCAAAGCTTCACGATGGTTTTAGGTGGGGCGTACAAGGCCATTTGTGTTCATGTTTCATCCAAAGAAAAGGTTAGGCTAAAATGATGCAAAGCTAGGTTCACACACTCACAAGGTGGTCACACAAAAGGTATATCAATTAGGTTCACTCTCAAAGATTTATGCCTAAGATCATTTCCTTCATTCACCAAAAATAGTCAATTGGGCCAACGGGGCAAGTTCTAGGTATCCCTATGCACATATTTCAAGTAAACCTCACCACACAAGGCATTCAACACAATCATCAATCATCAATCATGGCTCTACAAGTTAAGATCGCGTGCAACGATCATTACAAGACTCACTTTGACAATCGATTAGTCACAATGAGATACTAAGAGTTCACACATGACTTATGCAACTCAAATTCGCCTTGTTGGACAAGCACACACATTGTTCGTCAAGAGCACTATTCAAGTCATTGGTATTGATCGCAACTGACACTTGAATGTACAAGAGAACATCAATCACACACAATCACACAATTAAGATGGAAACCAATGGAATAAACACAACATTCATTCACATTCCATCAATCAAGAAGAAGTTTGAACAAAAGCAATAAAACACAAAATACCCAAGAGACAAAATAAAAATAGAATACATCCAAACATCTAAAAGGCTAAGTATAAAATACCTTCACCCCATTAAAACAACTACACAGTGTCCTCAATGTGAAATAAAAACGGAAGTGTCTCACTAGTAAAGAAAATTGAGGGAGAATAAATATCCCCCTGTCAGGCTAGGGATGAGGTGAACTCTGCACATCTGGGGTGGCCTCAATCTGGGCATCAGTGCTCGGCACAACTCCAGCTCTGGAGGTCTATGCAACTATATCCTCTATGGGTTGACCGCTCGAACCAATCGTGGATGTGTCGTGCAGAGAGGCCTTCGTAGCTGCATATACCATGTCATCCTCCAGATCATGAAACACAGCCTCATCACGAGATCCCAGCTCCTCCTCATCTGTCTCATGTGTGTCGGACACTCCATAATCAGTTGTAACAGCATCTCCAGTCACAGTAGCTGGAGGGACCTCAGAAACAACTGGTATATCAGGGCTGGGGTCCTCGGGCACATCTATATTGCCCCACAACATTGAGATATCGGTTGATTTCAACTCATCCACATCACGTTGGAGACCGGTAATATCAGCCTTTAAGGTTGTCATATTTGCAGAGCTACGGTCTGACATCTTGCATATCTCAACCCGAGCGGTGACAACATCCAATGTCGTTCTATGGGACTATGATCATCTCCTGCTACTCTCTAAACTCATCCCGAATGGGAGCCAATACCGCTGCTAAAGTTTGGTCGATCATAGAAGGCACAACGGCCTCAACCCTCAAGACCCTCACATCAGTCGAATAGGCAATATTTCCCACTTTATAGATCATGGCATGTGTCAATGGGGGATGGGAAGCAGTAGCAGGGGTAGGTGCAATAGAGGTGGAATAGTTGGGTATACCTGGCGGCTCAAATACCAGTGTAGACTGAGTAGCATCGGTCTCCATGGCCTCAACATCGACCACTGAAGAAGTGTCCACCGGAGCCTTCTTCATCCTTTTCACTTTATCCTTTATAGACACAACCTCAATCCTCCAAATGTCAGTCGATGATGCCAAAGTCACTGATTTTAACGTGCCAAGCACACCACATCCAATTCTAGGTGTCAAGGATCGTAAATTAGTATAAAACCCAACTAAATAAGTTGGGGTTGAATCCTACATGGATCGGTACGTGTTTTGAATTCAATTAAGAAGTGTGAATGCAATCTATTCAGCCATAGGAATAAACATTATCGGAAAAAGACATATCAAATCAAAGGGGTGACACAAATGTCAAATGGGGGGTTTTGATTTGCAATTATCAACTACAAGCAGTCACGAACAATTCTAAATAACAATAAGGAGATAGATTCTCGGGATGTGATCGATTATAGGTAAATTTGATATATGGGTAATTGAAACTACTAGTAAACAGTTGAAAATAAGAGAGTAGGCTAGACTATAAGGGAGATAGCTCCATCTCGAACAACTAGCCCGAATCAGGTGATTTCTTTCGAACATTAACAAGCATGACAATGAAGAACATCCCACACCTTAATACATCAACTTTTTTGAGCTAGACGGGTAAGATTGGGTTTAGGATATACTCTCTCGAGCTAAATCCAACTCAACCCAATACCCAGAAATCATTAATCAATAATCTTAGTTCTAAAATCTCTCTCTCGAGCAAGCCAAGAATACAAAAGTAGAATTGCATTTGCAACTACAATTTGTTAAGTAAACCTCAATTAATGATTAAAATCACTTTAATTCAACATTTAAACTAGTAATTAACAATACCCATAAACTAATTCAAACCATAATCACATAATCACACCCCAAGAATTGGGGTTTTAGCCAAACATCATAAAAAGGTAAAAATTATTACCGAATCGATTTGCCATCAACTAGGTAAGAGAGATTTAGTCTTTACAATGCTCAATTTGAAGAAAATCTAAAACCCACTTCCAAAATCTCCAAATTGAATCTCTAAGGTTCTTCAAAATCTAAGAAAAGCTTAAGAGAAAGCTTGTTCTAAGCTAATTTTCATATTCTCCAAATAACATGATAATAAAATGAATGTTCAAAATCTAATTTATAGTTGCCAAAAATAAGCCACGAATGGCCAGTCGGCAAAGTAAGTCAGGCTCGCCGAACCACTCGGCGGGCCACCCTTTGATCTTTTCCATCGCCTTTTCGCCCTCGCATTCATATCCTCAAGGTCTGTAACTTTGGGTAATCTATCTTGGCTTCACGAAACTACTTGGTGATCCGTCGACCGCTCCTTTTCATCACCGAGTTGGTTCTTTCCTTCAGGGGTTGGCACATTGGAACTTTAGGCAGTCAGATAGCCACTCGACGATTCGCCAAGTGATCTTGGCGATCACCAGGCTTTCCTTTCTTCATTATTTCAGTTTGTTTTGTTCCTTTTTGCCCGTGAGTGTCATTGTTTTGTTCCTCAATCTATGTACCTGAAAATCAAGGATTTAACATCAGGTTATGGAACAAATTAAGCATTTGAGGACACAAAATCTATATAAATGAAGCCCTAAATGAGTCCAAATCTCAGAATCATCAGTCACCTCACTATATGTCTTCGCAACAAAGGGCACACCCGCTCGATGACACAGATCACTGGAAATGGCAATGATATTTTGTTTTGTTTTTCCCTCATCACCATCTCCTGAGAAATTATTGCCCTGAGTTTCAGTTGCTCCCGATAAAGAATAAAACCCAACAGTGCAGCTTTTGTGAAATGACCCAAAAAGTTCTTAAAAATGTGCTACAGAAGTTACCGAAAACTTGTTTAGCTATATATAAAAAAATCAATTTTGTTTTTCAAAAATCCAACTTCATATTCTTGTTTAAGGGGGTCAAATTGAGTGGGGAATGGGTCTAACCCAAATTTTAGAGCAACCGTATCAAAATCCGAATCGAGGGTTTACTTTGGAGGGTCATATCTCCTAGCACACAAATTATTGGGTGCCCAATAACATATCCATGGAAAGCCCTTTGAGTTAGCTACCTAACTCACTTCGTTTCACCTCATTCAGAGTTCGGACGAAGAAGTTATTCCCATTTTCGTAAAATCTGTCCGACAGGAAAGGCAATTTCCAGTGAGCGTTTTTACTGTTCACCCGCCTCATTTTTTTTTAAGTGTTGGACCATTTTTCCAAAGGGCATATGTTATTTCCTATATACCATTAGTTCAATTCCCATCTCTAAAACATTTCCCAAAACACCTCTCCCATACTTAGACACATTTTCTCTCTAGTTCTCTCAAGAACCCTAATCCAAAACCTTCCTCAAGATTGAAGAGACTCTTGCTCCAAGTTCCAAGCTTCCATTGAAGACACTCTCAAGACCTTCGTAAAAACTCAAGGTATGTGGTGTTGAACTCATGGGTCCTTCCACCCATAGTGCCTAGACTCTATTCTACTCACTAATTCATGGTTTAAGTTAAGATTCATAAATTAGTCTTGTTCTTTATAATAATTTCCTGCACATTGAATTTTAAACA
>JAJOOR010011765.1:0-25517 GCA_036250505.1 Solanum acaule | reverse complement strand
CCCCCCCCCCCCCCCCCTTTTTTTGGGGGGATAAGGGATTTGATCACCTTGTTTGACTAAAGGAAAGGATATAAATATTTGCACATATATAATTAACATATTAAAACTAGCTTAGCTTAAATGACAAACTTTAATTACTTAGGTAAAATACTTTAGTACTCAAGACATTTTATTTTATTTTTAAATAATATACTTGCGTTCTGGTCGGTTCAATTCGTCTTTTGAAATTTATCAGTTATTGGTTTGTAGACATGCTAAACCGTTATAGAAACATTAAGACATTGGCTTATTGGTTATCGTTTTATCAGTTATTGATCACGTTATCAGTTTGATTATCGGTTGAACCGTTAAGTTTGACAAAAAAATAATAATTTAAAATCACTTAGAAACACGGTGACAAACAAAATGAACCAATGCGCGCACCTGAGTTGACAGATTGCATCTTACTCAAAAACAAACACCAGCACATTCTAGAATAACCGAAAGTTCTGCAACAAATATGAAACTAAATCATAAGTCAAAAACTTTATGTACCAACTGTATACATATAATTAATTTATTAATTAATGAATTATTTCTAAAAAAACCTCAAACCGTTAAGAAACGATAACTCAATAATTAAAAAATATATATATTATCAAAACCGCTCAATTAATAACTTTTTTCGAGGTCATTTTATTTGATCTTCAGTCAGACATCAAATTCACGGGAGGATATATTTCATACTTTAATTCCCTTTTAACAAAAGGTAAAGTAAACATGTATCATGTGTGTATTCATTGATAAGTATGAAACTTTTAAACATGAATTATTACGTTAAAAATAATAATGAGCATTGGATAAAATAAAATAAAAACACAAAGGGGGAAAAGAGTAGGTCCAACCTTTTTCTCAAATCCATCATATTATCATGGAACCTAAAACAATAATGTCCTCTTGTAAATTCTATTTATCGCAACACGTGTGTTGCTTTTCAACTCCATAAATTTAATATATTGCACTATATATATTAATTGTGATTTGTGATGTAATGTATATGTATGTCATGGCAACCGAAAAAAAAATAAAGCGCGTTGAAGGATTTTAATTACTAGAGTATATTTTTTTTTCTCGACAAAAGAATGAATTATTGCATCCAAATGATCAATATAATATTTCTTTCACAAAATTTTCACAAAAATGAGCTCAAATATTACTATTGTATGAACCAGTCTATCAAGAATCAATGGATAACTTTTATACAACAACATATTACATATATGTTATCACGCTAATTAGGAAGCTTTTCACTCATAACTAAAATCCTTCTTCCAAAAATGACACAATTGTTAAATGTGAAAAATTAGAATGATGGGATTATTGGAACTAATCAACCAAAGTGCTCATGTGAACACCATAGGAAGAAAGGGAGTGGCACTTAATTATAAGAAAAATTTCTTATAACAAATGAATGATTTGGCCATTGAGGTGAAGACTCTAAAGAGAAGGTTCTATACTTGTATCTAATATACGAGTAAACCCCACTAAAAAAGGGGTACCCTAATTTGGCATTAATATCGAACTGCACAAGTCAAATAATTAGTGGACTTATCATTCTCTATAATCTTTTGAAAAATTAAAAATTCCTAGTTGGTGGAAATCGCGTTTAAAAACTTCAACACATAGATAAGTCAATCTTTTTGAAAGAAGATAAAGGGGGCTAATTCCATAATTACATATAGAATTTGTTGCAATAATTTAAAGTGTAGTATGTGTCCATTTAAAGAGAGTAGGTGAGGATTAAAAGGATTTAAATATGTTTTTCATTTTTAATTACCAAAAACTATATATTATAAATTCTTCAAAAGCAAAAAGTGACGATTGAGAGTTAAATAAGTGAGAATATATTTAGGCAACACTTTTAATCACATTTATCTTACTTAATCTTTTTATGAAAGTATATAATACTTCCATCCCACAAGAAATCATCGTAATGTTTTGTTAGCTCACTTATAAATACAATCCTAGGATATTATATTTTTACTTATATACCAAATATTAAAATATAAATAAGAAATTCATTTGTTTTCTGAGAAAATATTTTCCATCCTAAATGAAAATTTAATATGCAAAGACTTATATGACATACAATAATTCAGTTTTCAAAAAAATCTAGGTGACTATCTAAAAAGTTTTCTACCCCTTAGTCGTAACCATTCATAACTATTATTATCCGAGCATAATCAAATGTAAAACGACACTACAACAACTGTATATTAATTGTAGTATCGGTATATAATGAACATACATAAATTATACACTAATTATATAAATTAACATTTTTAAATAAAAATAAAAAAGACCTGTGGTGGGATGAACATCCAACCTTAGTTAATGATTTTGAATTTGAGTCACAAGCATAAAAAAATATTGTTTGAAAATATTTTTTTCTCAAATAAATCTACGTAGCGTGAATTTGAATTAATCAGGGCCAATCCGAATATCAACACAAGGATGAGGATGGAGGAGAAAAAAAAAACTTTGCAATGACTCTTTCTAGAAGGGATAACTATTTTTTTTTTTCAGTTTATTTCATTTATATAGCATAACTGTCTTTGTTGATATATATGATTTTCATAATATGGACAAACTAATTAACATTAACAAACAGAAAAGTCAAGTTAACCACTTCTTAATTTTTATATATATGTTGAAAGGCCTTATTCAGTTAGCTAATTATTCAATACCTAATTCGTAAAGATAGACTTATTGTTGAGAGATTTTAATGGTGTCAGGTTTTCTCTTTGTATATTCAAGACAACCTGCTGCTTGCCCTAATATCTTGCAAGAAAATTATTTTTATTTAAAAAAAATACCTTACTTTTTCTTTGAATGCGAAACTGAAATATTAATTTAAGCAACTTCTCATTGGATTTTAGCCCTTGGTTTGATAGTGAGATGGGATCTTATTAGTTTTTAAAATTATTTAGTTAGCTAGAGTAATTCATAATTAACTTGGGGGTCATAAAACATGACATACTATGTAGCTATGTTTGATTTAACTAATGAATTATTTATGAATATTTCGAATCCTATTTAATTTGTTGCTTTTTATGCCGTCATTAGAAATATTGAACCAATTAAATTCAGAAGAGCAGTTTAACTTGATCTAGTAGTTGCTTGGCGTATGCTTCTTGGAGATGATAACTATGACATTTTATTTGATATGTGATTTGATCACCTTATTGTTTGACTAAACATAATCTATGTTCCTTAATACTGTGTTGAAATGACAATTATCTTTAACAATTAGACTGAAATTAAACTCTTGAATATTATATATATGACTATCGAATTTTCCTTTTCTCACGAACATAGCAATTGTTATATATATATATATATATACTACGACAAAAATAGTTTTTAGCGGCAATAAATATACATATTAAAAAAGTAATAAAACATTAATTACTGGTATTAGTTAATTGTCATTGAATTCAGTGTCGTTATATGTTTTAGAAACATTTACAAAAAAAGTGTTAAATGTCACTAAAATGTGTTTTTAACGATAATTAAGCTATTATCATTAAAGATCGTTGTTGATATTGTGTTAATTATTCAGTTATTTGGTAAGTCTTTTTTATACTCCTTTTTAAAAAAAATTATATTTAACACTTTCTATTGAACATATACATCAAAGTTAATAAGTTATAATCACGACTCATGAATAGAGATGACAAATGGATGGATTGAGCTGAATTTAGCCGAGTTAAAATGGGTAGAGTGATAGATGAGCAGGTAATTACCCCGTCCAAAGTTATTTGAGTTGAAATAGACTAAAAGACAGATCGAATCCAATCCGACCAATTTTTACTATAATAAAGGGAAAAATAACATAAATATACAAATTAAGATATCACAATTTCTAAAATTCCCTCTCGGATACATCCCTATACCCTCTCGGATACATCTCTATTCTCTCTCGTATACACCCTCCCATTAAGTAATGTATCATTTGCAATGTAAAAGACAACCAAGGAATGTATTCGAGAGCAATAAAAAATCCCCAAAATTTTGGTAATTGGGAAACTTTCGGAATAGGATGTAGTCTCCAAATGTATAAGATTTCTATAAGTTTTATTTTAATTGATTTATTTGTTTTTTTTTTATAATTTTATCATCTAATAAAATTATTATTTTTCTTTGTTTTGACTATATATATAATATAACGTCTCAAATTAAAAAAGAACACTTTTTAAAATTTCTCATGGATCAATTTGAAATATTAAATATCGGTCCAAGTTGAAATGAGCTGAAATAGCTTAGTTAAAAAATGATCAAGTCAATAATCAAATCATTCTTAAACATATTGGACGGGTTATGATTTCTTACTAATTTTGTCACCTCACTAGCTAGTCATGAATGAATTAGAACTATCACAACTATTGTTTAGGTTAGCAGTTATAACTTAGACAGACATATACTTCCAAGTTCCATTTGCCGATTTCCTGCGTGCTCCTTGCTTTCTTGAAAGCATGTATTTGGTAAACATGCCTCCATTAATCTTTAAAATCAAACTTCAAAATTCATTAAACTTAGAGTTTTGCTAATAGGGTAACTGAGATTAAAAGTTCAAGACCGCTCATCTTCAAAGTCATTTTTGTAAATTGAATCATCAACTCTTTAGGTAAATTAACGATCTATAACTATTCACATTTATTAACTCAATTCATTTTAATTCGTTCAAATTGTCTATTTAACACGTCAACAAATCATCGGCCATGGATCGATAAGATCGATCGCGCAGCAATTGAAGGCAATTTCTACCTGCGATTGTTAGTGTGATCAGCTCCAAAAACTCTGCATATAATTTCAATCGCGACTAACGTTAACGTTTTAAACCCCTTTTTTACGTTTAAAATTTATGTGGTTGGAGTAATGTGATTAAAACTGATCCGATCCTTATCAAACTTTAAATAAAGTAAAAAAAAAGGACAAAGTCACATGAAAGAAAGGACAAAATGTACATAAAGAAAGCATGTGTCATGTGTATTTGTCGACAAATGTTAA
Source organism: Solanum acaule (assembly GCA_036250505.1). Lineage (NCBI taxonomy): Eukaryota > Viridiplantae > Streptophyta > Magnoliopsida > Solanales > Solanaceae > Solanum > Solanum acaule. The sequence continues at coordinate 20,468 of JAJOOR010011765.1, read as the reverse complement.
AAATTGAGATTTGAGACTTGTTCCGTTAGCAATAATGAAGTATGGGAAAAAAAATTAAAAAAAGGTAGAGAGGGAAATAAAAGAGTAGGTCCAACCTCTCTCTCAAATCCATCATATTCTTATGGAACCTAAAACAGTAATGTTTCCCTATTTTTGTCTCTGAGTACACCTAAATTTCGTTTCATACATTAAATTATATTTGACCTTAGATTTCTCAATCTTCTTACATTCTGATGTAATACATATGTCATGTCCATGTTTTTTTTAAAGGTTTAATTAAGGTAAAAATATCGAAAGAGTACGTCCAAGAGTTTAATTCTACGCCCTCGATTTTAATTTATTTCTTCACCTCTAGTTATTATTTGAAGAGTTAAATAATTTTTTGGACTGAAATTATCTCATATATTTTCTAAATTTTTTTTTATCTAATAATGTTTATTTCGAAAAGAAAATTGATAATTTTATGCCTGATTTTATACCAAAAATTAGATAAGTTGAACTTTCATACTCCAACTCATCTCACATGAAATGGGGCGGCGGGAGTATGATATATAATTTGATTGAACACATTGTTTAGGAAAGACAGTAATTTATCCTTAAACTTAGCTTGTGGTATTGATTATTAAATATGAAATAACATTTTTGTGACTGAAAAAAAATTGAACCTTGGGATTTTAAGAATATTATAACAACAGTATAAAAACCTGTCAGGCCTGTTGGTTGGAAATAAGTTATCCTAGAATTAATTATCTTGGGATAACTTATCTCATCGGCCATCACTAAGATATAAATAATGGGATAAATGATCCTAAGACGGCCTAATACCTCCAACCAAACACAGGATAAAATAGTCTTAGGATTATTATACCTATACCTCACACCAAATGATTCCTAAGAGTAAAAGGACAAGTTAAAATTTAAATTATATTTCATTTTTTTAAGAACGACTTGAAGGAGTACTATATTTTTTCAAAGGAAGATTGAATTACTATGAATATGAATTTGTCAATTAAGCCTTTGATGGCTTTTGGACTTGAAAACAATAATGAGGTAATGTGAAACACCACAATAAGACAAAAGAGAAATAATAAATTCTTTGAAATGCAATTATTGGTTATTTAGAGGTGGGGATTTGGATGACCACAAACAGAAGGTTCTTTCAAGATAGAGTCAACCCCATTATAAGAAGGTAACACTAATTTTTAGTCATAAGTCCACTAGTCAACTAATTAATGGATTTGTAATTTTACATACTCCTTTCTTTATTTTTTCAAACTAACATTTAATTCCCTAGTGAGTGCGTTTACAAAATTCAACTCATTATAATAAAAAAAAAATAAAAATTACGCAAGATGGGGAGATAAGTGAGGAGTGGACACCTAGAGCCTAACTCTAATTAGGGGCTACAAATGGAATTTGATGAGGTAATTTAAGTTATTAGTGTGTGCTTAATTAATTAGAGAGATTAGGTGAGAAATACAAGGATAAAAACACGTTTTTGCATTGATAATGACTAAAAAACAATAACCAAATCTCCTAAAGCAGAAAGTGAATGTAGGGCGGTAAACAAGGAAACCGAAAAAAAAAACTCTCAATTCACTTTTATTATTCCCAAAATAGATTTTTCATTTTTATTCGTCCCTTTTGACATATGATTTTTTTTCATGTTTTACCTTCAACATTAAATACTTATTTTTCAAAGTATTTTTTAAGACATCATTTAATAGGGGATAGTTTGGTAAAATATCCATATTATTTTCTTAATGGGTGTGCCAAGTCACATTGTGACAAGTAAAAGTGAACGGAAAGAGTAACGTATATAATTATAAAAATCTTGACTAAATAATCCAAATTTCCTTCACGTATAATTCAATAAAAAAAAATGTACTTATTAAAATTTTCTTGAAATCTCTAATTAAGAGCGATAAATTTCATCAGCATGTACGCAAAGAAATATTTCAAAATATATAAAGTTTTCTTTTTGTATGAATTTAATATGGATGATTCGCTTAGTAAGGATTATAATTGAAAATTGTTTGATTATCTATGTACGAGAATAGTCAAAATATAATCATCACTTTTTAGGGGTAGTTGATTTTTAACTTCTATAAACAGGAATGTCAATAAATAAATTACATTATCTAATTATTTACGATGTAATTACAATTAATCACTTATAATAAATAGCATTATTAATTTAAATATAAGATAGTAACTTGCTATATATAATAAATTAGATTCACTTATAATGCAAAGTCTTTTGTATACTTTCATGTATACAAGATAAATAAATCCTGATTTTGCTTCATTTTTTAACCATAGGAGTAATTAATTTACTTGATAAAGGATATTGATTAATGAGTTTGCATAATACTCTAGGATCTTATTTCTTCTTATGAATTATTTGGCTAATGATTTGCACGATGAATTCTTATGCCCTCTTTCACTTTTTTCTTTCCTTATGATGTATTATTCGATCCCTTGAAACTTTTTACTTGAAATAACACTCTTTTTTTTACAAAAAAAAAAAAAGATACTTTATTTAAAGGAAAAATAAATAGTTTTTAGAAAAGTAGTGTGAAAGAAGAATATGGGTAAATGGGCGGCGCCTCCTGTATATTCTATATTGTCCATTATATTTTTATTTTTTAAAAAAAATTACCACTTTTTTCCACTAAATTTTGTAATTTGTAATTAGTCATTTACAACCATTCATTTCTACTTTATATTTTTCCTTTTTTGGCTCATTGATTATTTAATGGGGTCCAACCCACGTGTCTTTTGCCACGTGATCCCACGCGTTATTTTTCTACCCGTCTTTCAGTGTCGGTCCAACAAGCCCAACCTTTTATCTCTACAAAATCCTTTTTGTCTACGCAATAATTATGTCATCGTGATGTCATAATTCTAGTTTCTTTAAACATCATAAATTATCCCACGTGGATAAATATATCACAAATTTCAATTGAGTTAATATTAAAAATTATTTGGCATTACATAATATATATTTATTAATTTGATATAAACACTCCAGACAAATAAATTCTTAAAACTCACATCTATTATATGGAAAAAAATATATATATTCTACCGGTACAATTAAGTTGTAAGCCAAATGGTTGACACGAGTTCAAAATTTAATGGTTAAGAAATCCTCTATTGCCTGTGTAATCAATACTTTTCTTATTGTTTTAAATAAAATATATGTAAAAAAAAAAACTTGACTGGTCATATTAAATTCCAAGTTGATTGTGAAATGTTCCAAATCAACTCAAGTTGCTCCATCACTTGTCTTATTCAGTACAGCAAAAAATCATTAATTGTAATAAAAAAAAAAGGACCTGAAATGATTCTCATCCAACGACTAGGATGGATGAGAATGATTAAGGGATTAATGAAATAATGTAATCTTAGTTAGGAATAAACGTAATCTTAATATTCCAAGTTGGAGAGTTGAGACAAGCGTGGGGGTTTAGGATCAGTTGATGTTTTGGTGAATGACTTCCCCTCCCTGTAATTGTGTTTTTAAATTAATTAAAGTTCAAAGGGTGTCAATGAAGGGTCAAGTATTAGTAATTTAATTACATTAATTTTAAACAAGAAAATTTGGTGGTTGAAAGAGTCATTAACCATGACATTAGCGTTAAGGTTTATTAACGGGCTGCGGGTTCAAGTTGTATCATGGGCAGCTATATTGTGAAAAAAAGAAAAATGTATTAATACCAAATTTAAATTATCTAAACACAAAATGTGTCTTTCAAATCACCTTATATTAGTACTAAATTATGATTAATTACTATTCATATTATTATCTCAATAATTACTAATAAGTTAATAGGATTTGATATAAATATCGAGTTTGAATAAGATTTTTTCACTGCACTATATATAGGGGTACTAGCGCACTTATTCGAGATTATTGAATACTAGAGGGAACAAGTTAAAAGATAAATTGTCGGATCGATAAAGATTATATCACAATAAATTTAAACCTCCTTTAAAGTATATATAATATTTTTTTCAATTGTAATTTGTAATATGTTCACCAAACTTTTACATAAGTTGAGACGACATGGCACAATAAATAGTGTATATATGCATAACTTACAATCATTAAATTCGGCTATATTTGAATATATTCTTTTGGTTTATAATTATATCTTATAGATTCTCTCTATATAGTATAAATAATAAAAATACTATATATCTTTTATAATAGAAATATATTCTTTTATATGACTAAGAAATGGGTCAATTTCTTGTTGGGGAAAGAGAATAATGAACAGTACACAAGAAGACAATAACAAAATCCAAAGATTGGATGGACGTCAACTAATTCCGTTTTTCATTGAACGGAAAGCGACTGTGCCCAATATCTTTACCTTATTTTAGACACACCTACATATAATTCACTAACATTTATAAATTCCCCATTTCTAGAACATGATTTGACTTAATTTTGATAAAAAGTTAAAAGGTAAAATTTAAAGTAGTACTAACATTTATCATTGTTAAATACTTTATTATAACAATCAAAGTAGGAAGTGAAATAAAGTCAATTTTGACGAAACATTTTTAAAAGTAAAAGTATAAGTCAAAACGCTTCTTTGATAGTGAAACAGTTGGTATTATAAGAAAAGACGCAATTTCAAACGATAAAAGTAGTAAAGCAAAGTTCACCAAAAACTCTATTCTTGGTAATGGTCCACGTATACTTTGTATTCGTCCATAAGTTAGTTTTTTTTTTTTAAAAAAAAAATAATATATGTATTAGTAGGCACAATATATTTTCATCCAATTAAAAGAAGGAAGAATAAAAAAAAAATGAATTGTCGTGTGAAAATAGAGGAAATTTGTGGAGTCAAACAAAAAAAATACAAGTAATGATAACAAAAACAGTTAAAGATACAGTTTAAAGGTGAGATGAAGATTAACTGATTAATAAAGTGTAAGAAAAATAGAAGTGGAATGATGGTTCCTTGACCCAAGTGGAGTTGAATTTTGTTGCGAAGGACCAACTCTCTAATTCTTACGAATAAAAATTATAATAGGATGATTGAAATTTTTTTATTTTCTTAATCAAATATTTTGAAGAAAATTTGAATTGATAATTTATTTTTATTTTTTTTGTCTGAAGTGCCGTCACAGAAAATAAGTTAGGCAAAACACAAAATTAAATTAATCGACTCTCCAATATAAATATTAAGTATCGAACTGCAGAGAAAAAGCTCTTTTGACTCTTTACCCGCAAACCTCTGTAGACGAGTCCAAGGGCGGACCCCATTTGGACTCATGCGCGCGTGCCGTGTTGGACCCACTCCTTTTTTCAAAATTTCCAAATTTGTTTTTGGCTCTCACATAATTCCTCATTTTTATTTACGTGGTACTTCCTCTGTTCCTATTTACATGTCTATATTTTATTTTTAGTTGTCTTTAATTATTTGTCTATTTTGGCAAATTAAGAAAGGATAATTTATTTTACCTATTATACCCTTAATTAATTACTTTAAAAAAGGTAAAAATTTTTGAAAATATTAAGTTTTTAATTCATCCACTTCATAATTGATAGGGGTAAAATGATAAACTCACTATGTCAATTATTGATTTCTTAATAGGTGTATCAATTTAAAAGTGGACAAGTAATTAGGAGTTTAGGACACAGGGAGTATTATTTTTTTATTATTCCCTTCTCGAAAAAGATATTTCTTATTTATAAATATTTTATAATGACGACTTTTTAATGATAGAGAGTTTTGTGTTATATTTTAAATCACAAGGTATAATATTTATTTTTATAATTTAATACCAGATAAACATTGACACAAAAAAATGAATGAAATGATAATTACTTCCTAAATTTCATTTTATGTGTCAATGCTTTGACTTGTCAGAGAATTTAAGATATTGATTTGATTTATATAATATAGTAGTGCTGTGAAATAGAATTCAACTATGTGAATTATTCGGTGAATTTTTTTTTGGAAAACCCTAGGGAACTCGTAGTCTCTATCACAATTTCTTCATTTAGGGTGAGCACTCTTAGGCGAACACGTTGTGATATCTTGTTCACTATGTAATAACACAAACCACACAAAAAGTATAAACCGCACTAGACAAACCCATGCGACGAGCGCATAACTAACTAGCATAGGAAGGTAGGATTCGATTTCAGGTCTCCCACATCAGAGACAGTGGCGTAGCTATGCTTGGACACCCTTCGTCGAAAAATTATACTATATATACAAGTAGAATGATATGCTAAATAGTTAAATAGCGTATTTTGGACACATTTAAAACAATTAAGTGTTGTAGCGTAGTGTTTTTTGGCACGCTCAAATAATTCAGAGTTAAAGTGGTCACGGATTCAAACATTATTTATGCTTTTTCAGACATTCTTCATGAAATTTCTGGCTCCGCCACTGATAGGAGACCCACCTCCCAATCACACAACCATTCCCTTGCGGGCAATAGTAAGGAATTAAGTGGGTAATTTTTGAGGATATACTTAGGAACTACTTGAGTGTCGCAAAGTGGAGTTATAACCATCATCATAATTTAAAATACAATAACTTGAACTCTTGAAGTATTATTTTAATGTTACAGTAACTCCCAGCATTATTTTAAGACAATTTTATAGTATATATCAAGTTGTTCAAAAGTCAATTATGGGATTAGATCGAGTTTACACTAGTAACTTGAGAACGATAGGAAATTATTTGTTGGAGTTTATCAAGTTACACTGATCGTGTAATTTCAAATAAATAATAATTTAAAAAAACATTGATCGTGTAAAATGATTTTTACATTTTATGTATCGTTAAGTAATAAAATTTAACGAAGAATCATGTGAAAGTGTATTAATTAACGTGGAAATATTTTGATTAATATGTTTCCCAATTGCTTGAATGAGTAACATAATATGATATTATCCATTTTAGATCAAATCTTTTCAATTTTTTTTGAAAGGTCTCACACCATTATGAATATCCTATACTTATAAAAAAAAATTATTTTTTAGCTACCGATAAAATACTTTGTTCATACAAATATGATACTATAATCTTTAATCTTTGAAACATGAACAGTGATCTCCTTTAATATACTAGTCATGACTCATGAATAAATAAGATCTAACTTAATTTTCTTGCTTAGCTTCTTTAATTTCTCTCTACACTTTTTTAGGTAAAAAAAAGTACAATTCATGGAACTGATCTAACTCTATCTTTTGAAGACCAATAGAGCCAAAAGTAATAAAAGACAATGGTCGATGAAATATTGTTATTTTACGATTAAGTAAACATCAGTTTGGACAATTATGATTAATAAGTTGGAATTTATGCTGAAAAAAGTTTTATCTAAATCCACTTTATGGTGCATATCAATTTTGGTCATATAATTAGAGATATTGCTTAATTAATTCTATGAATTGACAACATTATTTCTGATCACAAATTCCTAGAAATTTGGACATGAATCTAAAAATTTCAGCTGACTTTGAGTGCATAGATCATTAGGTCAACTGCCACAATATTCTTTTCTGCTCCATCAAATACACCAAATATGTTTTCTTCAAAAAAAAATAGAAAAAAAATATTTGACTTTCTCAATGTCATATCAAGATTGCCTATTTATGACGAATACGTAAATAGACTTGAGAAGTTAAAAAAAAAGAGAGGAAAAATATCAAGGATCTAAGATTTTTTTTAGAAATATCTACTCTTACAAAATTAGAATAATGGATTTAATTAGTTGTTGCCGGGGAATATGATGGCAACATTACTAACTACATTAAAAAAAATGCTGGAACATACTTAATATTTGCGTGAAATATCAAAATTCTCTACATGGAGAAATTATTACTGTAGAAAAAAGTTACTCCATGAAAACTAAAAGATAGAAGAATTCAGTATTACGAAACATAATTGTCTCAAGATTCGAATACCATAGATATTTTGCTATGAACATATTACTATTGATTATCTAATTAATGTTACATTTTCATTGATACCCTTTTTTTAATTAAAAAATCCCACTTCTCTCTTGTGACTGCCTTTTCATCTTTTAAAATAGATAAATAAAAATGTCTCATTATCGAAGAATATGATGGTGCAGTGAATGACATTGCACCTCTCTTAATTATAGATATCGAGTTCGAGTCCTTAATATGGAAAAATCTTTAGTAAGAAGCGCTTTCACCAGAATAGGATCCTAGTGACACAAATCCAAATTACCCGAACTCTACTATAATTGGTAGCTACCAAATTAAAAAAAAGAAGGCATTCACCTTTTATCTAAATTTAGGTGTCCTTACTTTGCCAAATATAAATATTATACGGTCCTTAAGAATGATAGTTCCTATCATTAGCATCACAATAGGATTTGATGATTTTATCATAATATGCAATTGCAACATGTAGTAAAAATTCGATTACGAAACAGTCAATAAAAATATAAAGTTATAAACAACTGAAAACTACATAATACGTAAAAAGCATTTTGTTAGTTTTAATATTTTGATTCTTTTTCTAAAATTATATTAATTAAAAATTACTAAATCACGTCTCCGAGATATTAACATAAATATGTTACAAATTTTAGTACACAAATGAACCCATTTTCTAGCACTATTATCTTCACTTCTTGCCACGTGTCTACGAACAATTGGAAGAGGAATAAAATGACACCTACTGTAATAGTGTTTTATGGTTAAATATCCAATACTAGGGGTGTCTTTGGTACGAAGGAAAACATTTTCCAGAAAATGTTTCCAATTTTCTCATGTTTGGTTGGGTAAAATATTTTTTCAAATCAACTCATTTTCCTCAAATTTAAGGAAAATGACTTCCCTTCAAAAATTAAGAAAAACATTTTTCAAAACTTTCCTCCACTTCAAATTACAATTTTTTTGTTGGAAAAATAAATTTAAAGCTTATTTAAAAAAAATATTTTTCAACTTTATTTTTTTTATTTTTTTACCCCACCCTCACCCGACCCCCCCCCACCTCCCCCAATATTTTTTTTTAAAGTTTGTTGTTAAAAATAAAATTTCAAATTTTTATTTTTCACCCCCTCCCCCCAAAAAAAAATCAAATTTTGTTTTTAAAAAAATATTTCCAATTACAAAATTTTATTTTTCCACCTCCCTACCCGCGACTCCCTCCCCCTTCCCCCTCCAAAAAGAATTTAAGTTTGTTTTTTAAAAATATTTTTAGTTTCAAATTTTTATTTTTTACCCCTTCTCATCCCTATCCCCCCCCCCACCCCACCCCACCCTACCCAAAAAAAATTAAGTTTATTTTTAAAAATATATTTTCGATTTCAATTCAAAAATTATTTTTTACTCTCTAGTAAAATTAAAAGATATCTTCCCAAAAATATTTTTTCATTCATAAATCAAACACTAAAAAATCTTTTCCGGAAAATTTTTCTACACACCAACCAAACATGAAAAAATAAATAAAAAATCTACTTATTTTCCAAGAAAACATTTTCTTTCATACCAAACACACCCTAGAAGTAAAAGTAATGATGCAAACTCTTAATCTGGAAAAACAAATTAGACTAATGTTAGGTGAAGTAATAATAACCTTTCACACCGCCAAAGCGCCAAGTATATCATCCACTCCCAATAAAAATTAGCCTTTAAATTATAGTAGTATATGTTAATTATTAGGTAAATATTTTTTACAGTATTCGTTATTCAAATTTATATTTATAAACGAATATTTTTAAAATATACAATTTGTAATTCTAAACATTAAACTGGTAACCTGCTAAAATTATAATTTTCTCATGTTTTATGTTTTCTTCTTTAATTATGTATCACTAATCCTATCAAGTTTAATTTTTGTATATCGATAATATATAAATATATTGAAGAAGAAAAAAAACAAAAAATAATAATAGAAAAACGTCACAATCAAACTTGAAAGTGAAGTATGGGAAATTAAGAAGGGAAAAAGGGGCAGATAAAACAATAGGGGTATATGGTCCTGAAATTTCGGTTCCGAAAGTATAAAAAATTTGAGCCGTAGAATTTTAACAACACTAAAAGCTACATTTATTCCTCCCTAAAATGTGACTTGTCAGCCAATCAAACTTCACCATCATTTCCTATTAAATCTCACCCTTTATTAATAAGCAACCACAATCCATCGAAATATAACAATTCTTTCATTAATATCATAAAATGAAAACAGTTGTGGTGCAGTAGTAAGACTATTTCATCCTTGACTAGAGGTCTCAGGTTCGAGCCTTGAGTATAGTAAATTTTTTTGTTGAGACTTGAGAGCGCTATTCCCGAATGAACCCTGCGCGTATGCATCAAAAGTTAATCGGGCTTTAATATGGACTACAGACATTTGTAAGAAAAAAAGTATTATAAAACCACCTTAGTAAACTTTTCTTTAATTAAAGATTTCTATTCGTTGGTTCTATTTTGATTAGACAAGGAGGTCAAGAAAAAAATATTTTTTTATTTTTTTTATTTTTTAATTAAAGATATATTAAATTTACTAAAATGCTTCTTAATCTTAGGTATTAAATAGGTAGTGTATATAATAATATAAAGTAGGAGGTAGTAATTATATGTAAAGTAGAGAAATAAAATAATAGTAAGAAAATTCGATCCAAAATTCCTTTTATCTTTTGTTGTCATATTTTAATTATATGCCCTTGATCTCTCTCCCTTTGCTTTGTCTAATCATCTTCTCTCTTTTTACAATGTCAACCAGATTCCGGTAGTTTCTCCTCCCCACCCTTATATTATTCACCTATATATATATATAAATACAACTCTCAGTTCATAAATTCAGTTTCATGTAATACAAAACACACAAGTACTATTACGACTACTCGAGCTTTATTCAAGGAGAAGAAGAGAGCAAAGAAGTATAGTTTTAAGTATTTACGAGTGAACAAAAACAAATAAGTTATGGCTGATGAATATCAAGCAAGTGTTTGTGGAGGAAACTGGTGGAATTCAAGTAGAAGTATATTTGGTTCATCACTATGTGCATCGTCAGTTCCTTTAGGGAACTCTAATTTTGCATGGACAAACGATCATTTGTTGGATATGAAATCTTCTTGCAGGTCTAACGATGAATCTGGTAATTCTGATGAATCTGTTGTTCTTCAAGAATTACCTAAACATGATTCCACTCAACAAATCTTGGGTATTGGCCTTAATTCTTCATCAACATCAGATAATTGGAGTCATACCTTGATGTAAGCATTTTTATTATATATTTCGCGCTCCTAGTATTATTTTTAGTCTAAGTTGTTGTATGTATAATATTTGTATGAGATGAGTGAGAATTTATACCGTCGACCTTAAATTGATTGAGGCTGAAGAAGTACTAGTTATTGTTTTGATATGGAGAAAAAAAGGGAATAAAGGAGATATTCTTTCATATCTATGGGGAAAGAAAGGGTTTCTCTATAAAGGCTTAAAGAAGTCAATTTTGTTGTTTTTATTCATAAAAGTTTGTAACTTTTTTTTCTTGAAAATTTGTATATGCAGGCATGGAAATGATAGGAGTGAAAGTAGTTATCCTTCAATACTACAAGAAGACCTAAATTCAAGCATGAATTACCAACAAGAAAGTGGGGTTGATTGTTCAAGCAACTCATTTAAACAAGATTTCACTTTAGGAATGAATCATCCAATCACTAGCTCAACTAATTCTCATCATGATCAAATTTCTTCAACCTTTCCAATGAATTCATCTTTCTCTAATTATCCTTCAGCTTTACTTCAAACTTTATTTGATAATGATCCTCCTCCTCCTCAACAATTACAACAATCTTTGTTTGCTGCTAATAACAACCAACCAATGAATTTCCCAACATCATCCTTAAACTATAGGCCAGATTTGAATGACTTTTCACCTTCTATGCCTAAATTCCCTAATTCCTTGTTGATACCAAAACAAAGTACACCTTCTGATCATTTTCCAAATTACTCTCTTAATGCTACTGCCTCTCTCTACAATACTTCATCAGCCACATCCTTAAACAATATGCGTGGTAATCTTATGCCTTCTATGCATCCACAAATGCTCCAGTCTCAAACATATAACGAGAAATCCAGAGTTCCTAACGTTACTCCAAAGGTAAATATATAAGAATTTAAGCTACATACACTACGAGTATAAATATTTTTTGCACCATCAATACAAGTCAACTAGTACTGTTCATAGTATATAGTAAGTTTTATTCACTGACGATCTAAAAAGTTTTTTGTTATTGTTGTTAGGATAAAATGATTAAGCATTTGTTTTATTACAAAATTTTCAGTGTAAAGTTGAAGATTTAAGAGAATCGAGGGTGACTAAGAAAAGTGTGAATAATGAAGCAACATTGAAGAGGGCAAGAATAGAGACACCATCACCATTGCCAACTTTTAAGGTAAAGGACGAAAATATCTATGCAATCCAACTTTAGACTAAAGATTGAAGCTTTTTCTTTTAATAAGTAAAATAATTGCTTTGTCCAAAGAAATGGATGAGAATTTTTCAGCTTTTTTTTGTTATCATCAGGTCAGAAAAGAGAAATTGGGGGACCGTATTACTGCTCTCCAGCAATTGGTTTCACCTTTCGGAAAGGTAAATATTTGGATTTTTTCTAACAAACAAAATTATCATCATTTTTATTAATAATAACTCTAAATCTTAATTAATTATTTTAATTTCAGACTGATACAGCTTCAGTTCTCCATGAAGCTATAGAGTACATCAAGTTCCTCCATGATCAAGTCAATGTACGTTAATTACTCAAATTAATAAATAATGATTCAAGAAAACTCAAATTAAACTTACATGTTCTTTGTTTTTATTTCATTTCAGGCTCTTAGTACTCCTTATTTGAAAAATGGATCAACCACCACTCAACACCAACAGGTAAAACATCTATAAACTAAATGACACGTACCATTGTATAAACTATCTTTTAATGACAAGTTGTTATTGGCAGATTGTTGATAAGGTTAAGGAAGAAGATTTGAGCAGCCGAGGATTGTGCCTCGTACCGATATCAAGTACTTTTCCAGTAGCAACTGAAACTAGTACAGATTTTTGGACTCCAAATTTTGGTGGTACGTTCAGGTAGAGAGTAAGCAGAGGCTTGAGACGAAGTGATTTAATTTTTAGGTAAGAAAAGGGAAAGTGAGTATTGACAGCCAATGCTAGCTAGCTGGGCCATATCTACAGGCAGAATGATGTGTTGGTAGGCTAAGTACATGATTATAGAGAAGATTAAGTGTAGAGCTGTAATGACATTAATTAATTAATAATCGGCTTGGATTAGGAACAGGAACAAGTGCTAAATTTAGCTTAAGACTACTTTATTTTAACATTTGTGTTTATGATTTATGTAACTTGTTGTTTTGTTGCTCTTGGTTGGGCTGAATTTAGCACATCATAAGGAACTTTTTGTTCCTGTTTCTAAATATTTATATATTTAAAATGTTCGTATGAGTTATCATGACTTCTCTTTCTTATTCCTTTTTGTTCTTTTTCCTTTCTTTAATTTATCTATGAATCGACGATGAATCAATATATGAGGTCTCATGTCTAAATTTGAGTGAAGACAAAAATACTACTTTCTTATCTGTTTATGTCTTGATAGCTAAACAGAGTATTATTGCTGATGAATGTCTTCTGAGTGGAAGATAGTAGGTATTTTATTGAATCAATTGAGATGCGTGTAAATTAATTCAAACTTCACGATTATAAAAAAGAAATTTAAACGAAAATAGAAAATACATAGCTTTTGATTTTTTTAGAATTTGTTATGTAATGTGTGTAATGGAAGTCAGAGGGGAATCCCACTGATTATACTTTTAGGCTAATCTCTGAGAATTCTTGTTTTCAAGCTAGTGGTCGGGTCGGCCATAACCCACTATTTATAACCATTTTTATGTGATTCAAATTGTCCTGGCGGCCATACTACACAACCCCCCTACCCCCACCTCAAAACCTATGGCATACACCAAACTAAAAATCCTACTTGAACAACCATGGAATATGAAAAGTCTTATTAATTTAATTTATTTATATAAGTACTATATAATTATTTGGTGCATAAATTCTATCCTTTCTTTAAGCTAGATTAGGTTTAGCTTTAAAGTTTTCTTGTCATACTCTAAACACATAATTCATCTTTAAATATTTTAGAAGAAATACTACAAGTCATATTTTCCCAGCCAGCCTGAAGGATTTAACGTCTTCTCCAACTTTATATATTCTGGGTGACTCGAATTTTTAACTTGTTATTTTCTTTGTTCAGTTTTAATTGTCTACTATATTAAAGATAATAGACAATAGTTATCGTCCAGTTTTACTTGTTCAGTTTAGAAAATTCAAGAACTAATTTATCACTTAGTTTCTAATTATCCTTATTATTAACTATAGTCATTTTCCAAAACGTTAAATTCAGTATATTCAAATGATAAAATAATAAAAAAATTATTTTATTTATTACTCCTTAAGAGCCGTGTCACGATCGATACTGGACATGTAAAAATAGATGGAGGAAGTTATTGCCTTATTGGTATAAGAGATATTTAAATAAAAGAGCAAATCTCACTCGCAATATTAATTCATTTTCTTCTAATTTAGTCAATCACATATTTAAAGAATTTATCTTCATCGGGGGAAAAAAATGGGGTGGAGGTGTGAGCAAAAGTGGACGATAAATAAGCAGCCATTTTTGGTTCTTAGTTTTTATTTTTTATTTTGTGTGTGATGTTCAATTAAAATTGGTAGGGAAAAGATTAAAGTTACCTCACATAAGACAATTTAATGTTAAATTGTGTGTATCACCATTCTTAAGGTATTATCAGTAACGATTTAGTTGGTCCTACTGAAAGATTTTCTAGTATTTGAACGTTTGTAGATATATTATAAAATAGGATTTAGACATAATGCATGTTAAGCAAAGTAATTAACGTGTTGAAGTTTAATAATAAGTTGATCCACCCCAGCTTTTACATCTCAAATAGTACAGATATATAGGATAGTTAATAATTGTTGGAGACGAATTAAATAATGATTTATCAATCAATCGGATTAACTAATTAATAATAAGTGTAAGTAGATGACTTGAGAATAATTGTGATGAAGTTAAATAAGTGGCCTGAATTAAAATGAAGACTTCAGGAAAGTGAGAATGAAACGTTTTCTAAACGTTAAAGGGCCTAAGATAATAGTAATTATATTTTCTTAGTCGTGATGGTGTTCCGTTTATGAATGTCAAATTGAACGTGACATGGCTTTTATAAGATTATTATACTTTCATATGTCTTTTTAAATATATAAAATTATTAATTATTATAATTTATAGTATTTTTAATTTGTTTGTCCTACATTCTTTTTAGTCCATTTGAAAAAAAAAATGTCTTTTTCTTTTTTAAAAAACTTTTTAATTTCAAATTTAATTTATATGTGACATGTTTAAGACCCTAAAATTAAAGGACATTTTATAAGTACATTTGAATCTTTAATTTAAGACCATACGATACAAAAATCTTCATTACTTTCTTAAATTTAGTGTTAAGTCAAAATATGACAAACAAATAGAAAAAAACAAATAGAAATGAAGGAAATAAATTTTATTTTGAAGAATTAATAGATTCTGCGTTAAATAAACGGTCAAAGTTTAAAAAAATTAAATCTAAAAAAGCTGAAAGTGTAAGATTGAGGTAGTAGTGTTTTACCCCATATATATTGCTCAGACTTAAAATATCAATCGATAGATGTCAAATACTTTTAAAATAGTACTCTCTCTATTCGTCCTATATTAATCGATCATCTTACTAAATATTAATTATTTCATATTAGTTGTCCACACTATTAAATTAAAAAAATATTAATTGAATTTTTCTTATATTACTTACGATTAATTCTTTTTAAAAGTGTTCACATTTGTTTGTAAAATTTCCTATTTTTTTAAAGGGTGAATTAGTAAAATTATTTTTTTTATTTATCATTTCTTAATATGTGTATAAAAAGAAAAATGATCAACTAATATAAAACTAAGAGAGTATATTTTAACGAATCTAAACCGAGTACACTAATTTTAGAGAGTTTGAACCAGGTAAATTGACCCCTATTTATGCTTGCGTATCTTTAATTGAGAAGCTTAAACTTGAAGAATCCCTATGACAAGCGACTCATCAAAAGAAATAAAAACAAAAAAATAACTTTAGTTGATTTGTAGTATCTCTAGCAATCAACTTTTATAATTTATGACAATTGAATTGATCGGTTGATGGCTATTATACCAAACCTTAGAACATCAGGATCTGTACCTTTGTTCTTCACCTATCCATCCACAGACTAGAATATCTTTTATACTTTCTTGGACATATATATATGAGGTTATTATTTATTATGATTTTGATTCCACCGTTATTGACCATAACTAGTATTATAGCTAATGGTTCGATAATACGAATACGGAGAGGGTGTAATGATGTTGTTGGGCCCAACTTATTACTGATTTATGGAGTACTGAATTACTATCTTTATTCGTAGCTTAAAGTCGGAGGTATACATATACAAAATAAAAAGCCTATGGGCTTTGGTGATCATCAAGTACCTATAGCTTTGTGACACCTATAAATAGAAGTTTTGTGACACCTATAAATAGAAGTTAGTGCGCTTTGATGATCATAAATATTCGGATGATCTAATTGGCACTCTGTGAATCTCAGATTAGCCAATGAATCTTGATGATAGGCGTGCAAAAAAACTTAGTTTGAGCGAAAGATCACAGTTAAGTGCGCGAACAAAATCTCACATAAAAAGAAGTTAAATATATAAAAAATATAAGAATACTCTTAACAATTTGAGACCTTTTAAAAGAAATCATGTAGACTCGAACTATGTTACAAATATTTTTGAATTGATTTAGCCGGCCAACACCTTTTGAAAAAGGTGAGGTGGGCTTGTCATGAATGAATAGAGAATAGAAGAACATGACTGGGCTCGTGGATCATCACAATATGAGATCCCCCTACAACATATCTCCAAGATATTATTACTCCTATAACTTAGAGGAATAATTTTGGAAAAACAGAAAAGAAGGAATAGTATATATACAGAGGAAAACAAAGCATCATTTGATGTTAATAAAGTATATAGATGTTTGAGTAGTCTGACTTTAGTAGGCAAAGATGGTAGCTTTTTTTCTTGTTTTGGCTAATCATTGCAAAGTTCTCTTAGACTCTCTTCAAGCATAAGTTTAATTTTCATGAAAAGTTCATTTGCTTTCTTCAACTTTGAATCACATCTTCAAGTACTTTCCCACTGAGAATTAATTGGAATATATAGCCATCAAAACATTAATATAATTCTGCCCTACCTACATTTTTACTGTTCCAACATGTTAAACACTAGCTCGCGATTGAGGGTTGGAAAATCATACCGTGCAAATTAATTAGGCAGAACTAATTTTTTATATATATATACTTTTGAATCCTCTCGATAGAAGAAAAGTTTTCAGCGTAACTAAGATAGTTCTTGTAAAGCTATGGTACCTAGACCTAACTCAATCCCAATAACTAGCTCATGAGGAGAGGATTGCCTAAGTCCATATAAAGAGACCATCAGTGCATTCCCAACAAATGTGAGACTTTTACCCACTCTAACACCCCCTTCACGCCCAAATCCAACTGGAGCATGTACCGAGAGTCCAAACGAGGATGTACCTGACTCTGATACCATGTAAAGATATGACATCTGAGCCTAACTCAACCCCAAAAGTTAGCTCAAAAGGGGAGGATTGCATATGTTCATACAAGGAGACCATCAGTCCATTCCCTGATCAATTTATATTTTTACCCACTCTAACTTCTAAAATTATTTTAGGTCGTACGTTCAAAAAAATTAAATCTTCTTGTTGAAATATCTCGCTTCATCATCGATGAGAAGGAAATATTACTCTCTCTAATCTCTAATCCAACATAAATGAAATGTTAGGGGTGTGACACACCTTTAAGAAATATATTTAAGGACATTAATCAAAGGATAATTTCTCAGTATTATCCTTTTGATTCTTCTCAAGCTCTTCTTAAAAGTAAAAATAGTCATTTTTTAAAATTTAAAAGTAGTTCAAAACCTCCCATTAAACAGAAGAACAATTCTGGAAAAATAATAACTATACATCTTAAACTTTGAAAAATTCATTCATTTTAGACCATATAAAATGCTAACAATTCATTAATGTTGAATTGGCTATTAGAAAACGTGAAATTTATCGAAAATCTCCAGCTAATCCATCCCTAAAAAACTCCTATAAATTTGCAAGTTCACTTCTCTTTTCGATTTTAAGTATTAATTTGGGAACCTTGTGGATGGTTGTAGTGGATGGGATTTACTTAGTTGAGTACAACTTAATTGGCAAGTTTACTTCTCTTTTCAACAATTAAGTATTATTCCTTTATGTCTTATGTGTTTGTCTAAAGTGTGTGTAATGTACCAAAATGATATTTGAATTTTATGATAGTAAATATGTCATATAGGATGTTAAATTAAGAGTTACTGAATATGAAAAGTGGTATTCCTTCCGTTTCAATTTATGTGACATTTTTTTAATTTCGAGATTCAAACAAGTTTATCTTTGACCGTAAATTTTTCATATATTTTTTAGATATTTTGAATTGTCAATTATCGTGAATTATACTAGTACTTTTTACGTTATATAAATTTCATTTCAAAAAAATTGAAGATTCCATGCGCAAATTCTTAGTCAAACTTAAACTGTTTGACTCTTGAAAAATGAAAAGTGCCACATAAATTGGGACAGAGGGAATATATATATATATTATTTTTATTTTTTCTCAATTGAGTCTAGTCCAGTCATATGTGCTATGATTTCACTATTGATGAATGCAAAGAATAAGACCAATAACTTTGCTCCCCCTTGGGGCTTGGACCCTTTTTCTTTCACTTTTGTGGTTTGTAGTTCATTAGCATTTAGCAGGCCAACAATTAAGCCCAAATCAAATTCCAGCATGCTTATATTAGTTGGAGAATTTTACACTTATTAACGAAATAAGATTTCAAATTATTATTTTTTTTATAAATTTTTTAATTAATCACTCAAAATATTAGATAAAAACTATTTTAAAATATAACAATTTAAGAAAAACAAAATTTCTTTAATTTTAAACTTCAAAATTTATGAAACTCGATCCCTCCCAATCTTCCTAATGTTAGAAATACAAAATAAGTTTATTAGAAGTTTAGAACTGAACCAAACTTTCATCGTAGAAATGCAAATGAAAGATTTTCACAACAATTACATCATAGAATCGAGAATGAAGTTTTTGTTCGGTAAATACCGCTTGGAAGTGTGTAATATGTCTCATTGTTGATTGATGACAGTGAGAGTAGACTCGAATTTCTAACTTGTATATTATGATCTTATATAAACGAAGTGTGTAAATTATACCATCTTATATTAATCTTCTAGAAGAGGGAACACTAAAATAAATAGAATAACTTATAAGGAGAAAGCCTTAACATTTAAAAGGCTGCAAGTTGCCTCCACCAATTATTGAAGTGGTTGTTTTTATTGAAATCCTTCTACAAGTCATGCTGAAAATAATGTGTCCAGCAGACTTTAGAGACAATAGGAAATGAACAAGGTAGAGATAAAAAAGTGAATGAGGAGATAGAAATTGCAAGCACCTCACTTGGGAATAGAGATAACTTGGTAAATGATACCTTGTATATATGGTATATTATAAGAGTTTAAACGACGCTTATTTTGGGACGAAGGAGTATTCAATAATTAAAGCTAACTGTTGCTTCTTAAGCAAACAAGGTAGCAACATATGTTTCATAACACAAATTTGTAGTTTGAGCCAACTTAATGGGATTGGACCACAATAATCTTCTTATCAAATGGACATAGGAGTACAATTATTGAGGGGTAGGGGGTTGGGGGAGAGGGAGAGAGAGAGAGATAAAGAGATTGTTGCTGTAGCCATTGATTATGAAATGAGAAAAAAATTAAGTATGATTCATAGAACATGTAAACCAACCTCTGTAAACTGTGATAGATACTGACCAATGACCCTATATATATGCTGATATAATAGGTAATAATCACTTATTGTTTGTAGTAGGAATGCAACTTAAAACAAGAGTATACTAGACATAGGAAAAAAAATAAAATGGAACAGCAGAATGCAATAGGACATGAGTTTGTAGTGAAACAATCAAGCAGAGCCTTTGAGCTTCTTTGCGATGGTGGCAATGTGTTTTCCCTGGTGGAAAGCTTGCTCCAGTTCAAGATCTGTTGGCTGTCTAGAGCCATCTCCAGCAAAAGTTCCTGCCCCATAAGGACTTCCACCTTTAATCTGCTCCATCTCGAACATGCCAGCACCAAATGTGTAACCGATTGGGACAAAGATCATTCCATGGTGAACAAGCTGAGTAATTGCTGTCAACCTGCAGATT
>JAJOOR010011764.1:0-21083 GCA_036250505.1 Solanum acaule | reverse complement strand
TCTCTCATCTATGTATATATGTAAATATTCTATTTTGAGATTCGAGTTGCCTTTATGGCCATATTTTATAAGTTAAGTTGTTTTGTAATATTGCATTGCATTGAGTTATTCTGTTGGGTTAGGTTTCCGTTGAGTTAAGAAAGTCAGGCCAAGGGTTCGCTTGGGGCCAGAAATGGTCTCCGGGTGCCGGTCCCGCCCAGGGTGTAGGCTCGGGGCATGACATATTTTTTGACTAATGATTTTTTATTAGCATAGGGTCAAATATGCCCCTAAACTATTTGAAAAGGTCTAGATATACCCTCCGTTTAAAGTTTGGCTCACTCATGCCCTCGCCGTCCAACTTTTCGCACAGATATGCCCTTATGGGCTTTTGTTGGTCTGCTGGACATATCCATCTCATTTTTTATTTCTTTAAATGCCACATGAAATTGTCATGCCATTTTGACCTTACCACAACATTTATATGAAAATGGAAAGGGATCAATTATGCCCCTAAAAAATTTGGACCCATAAACACCTATTCCGACCCATAAATCAACCACCTTTTAAATAAACTACCCAACCCATTTTTAACAATTTTGTTTAAATTTATATTTTTCTTGGTAAATCCCGAAAATGAGTAATTGATTAATAAAAAATCTGAAAAAATATATAAAATTAACACCAAAAAATCACAAATAAATATAGTAACCTTATATTCAACAATTTCAACAATTTTTTAATTTTTTTTTGATAAATCCCGAAAATGAGTAATTGATTAATAAAAAATATGAAAAAAATTTAAAATTAACGTCAAAAATTCACAAATAAATATAGTAACCTTAAAGTCAACAATTTCAACAAATTTTTTTAATATTTATTTTTTTCCGTAAATCCCGAAAATGAGTAATTTATTAATAAAAATAGGAAAAATATGAATAAAAATATAAAATTTACGCCAAAAATTCATGCCCAAAATCAAGAGAATCGTGTCGGGAATCAGCAACAACTTGTAAACAATTGGATCACCGAGTAATATCGTGTGCGCCCAATCAGACCCCTAGTAAATGGGTAGCATCTGGCGCAACATGCCAACAGTGTGCCCAATCACACCCCCAGTAAATCGGTGTCTGGCGCGACGCGCCAACATTGCGCCCTATCAGACCCTATAACCACGGCCTTCAAGTTTTCAGAGAAAATCGTCCATATGCGGAGGAACACGCTACGAAGAGAGAAGACTTCAAGCTAAAATGGTAGATTAAAGTCTTAAGCTTTTTTTAACAATAAAAAAATAAAGAATGTTTTAATTAGTTTTGAAACATTAAAGAATGTTTCTTTTTTATGGATTAATTTTTAAATTTAACTTCCACATAATATGTTTAAAACCACAAGATTAAAAAATATTTTGATATATATATATCTTTAGTTTAAGATCATAAAAAATAAAACTTTTTTTATTTAAAAAAAAAAGAATAACTTGAATCTCAGATATAAAAAAATAATTAAAGTTTAGGCCTCCAACTTTTTTTTGGCTTTAGACCAAGCTTGAGCCGTCACTGTTCCCCAGTCACTGGCAACCGACTTCAACAGCATCAGCCAGCAAAAAAAAGTAATCAGGCCGAAAGAAATTGCCAAATATAATGCAGTATCTAATGTCAGGTAGGTAGAAATCATGTGAGCTACGATAAAGTTCCCCAACCATCCAAAGGCTTCCATTGCTCTGACAAAATTTGGAGGAACTATAGCTTGACCAACATACACATTCAAAATAGGGACATACACTGATACACTGATAAATGGAGGATTATTATCCTAACACCCATCCAGAAATAGTAATATTGAGTACATGTCGCATGAAAATACAAAATGCCACAATGATGTGAAAGACAAAAGCAACAATAAACCATCTATTTTTTTCTTCCCGTGTCAACGGCATTATGTCTGCCGGAGTTTTGCTTTTGGAGAAGAGACTTCAGAATGTTGGTAGAAATTTTTATGCACATCTAGTGTTTGAAGAAATTCTCGATTCTACCACATTCTAGACTAGAGTATAAATTGAATGATCACGCGTAAAGTTCTTTAGGGACCGTTTGGTTATTGTATAAGGGACAGTTGGTTACTGGATAAGGGTTGAGTTATTCAGGTATAAAATGTTGCATAAGTTTTACCATGTTTGGTAGCATTTTTTTTTGTCAAAGTATAAAATTCAACACACATAATACTATGTTTGGTTAGAAAATTAGAAAACCACATAACTAATACATGTTTAAGTTATGAGTCAATCTATATATTATTTTATACAGGGTAAAAGATGGAATAAGTTATACCTGAATAAAAATATAAATTCACAATTTCACCCTTCACTCGCAATCAAATATACACGACTGCCTTTTAGATTAACATTCAGATCCTCTTTCCATATTTGTAGATCTAGAATGGCTCTTCATCTTCCAGGCAAATAGATTGAAGAACTTTCAATTTGGTGTTCTTTCTTTGAGGTTAGAAGTTCTGAAACTAAAAATTTGGCTGATCTTTTTTTATTTTCTTCTTCTTCTCTTGTTTTCTCTTTTTGTGTTTTTCCTCTTGTTAATCTGATGAGAGACGGATGAAATTCTAGATCTTCTCAATATTTTCTAGTTAAGTTGATGTTTGAGTACACCCAAATTTGATGTGGGTTTTGTTTTGTTTGTTCAAAAATCGTATTTTCTGAAAAATCGGTTCATTAAGTTTAGTTGCTTTAGCTTCTAAAACTGCAAAAGATGAACATGTATTTGCAGCAAAATAGTATTAGTTTTCTAGCTATTGAAGTCAAACAAAAATAAACTTTCTACCCTATTTTTCGATGTTACTTTTTATTTTTTTTAATAAAATTGAATATTTTAGTATGAAAACATCTATTACCTTCCTATTATACACATTTAATGTGTCTGCAATAATTAGTTAAGTAACATGATTGGTACTTGTTCTTTTTGGGATTCAATTAGATAATGATGTTGCAATTTTTAAATGAAAATAGGTGTAAATGGATTCTCAACAATTGTGCGATGTTCAATGCTTTATCATCCTCGAGGAAATTGTGGTGCATTCGTATATTGTCCTTATTTGCTTTTTTATGGATATTTACAACATGTTATTAAGAAAACAATCTAGATTTAGGCGGGTCATTCGATATTGTATGAGTGCTAGAATTTCTAAAACCTTGTCTCATCTAAATGTTCTTATTCGTGACAATGATATTGTATGTATTGACAAGCTTAGGGTGGATAGAAATGTCTTTCACATTTTAGCCTCCTTAGCCAAGAATATTGGAGGGTTGACTGGCAGTAAAAATATGTCGAGTACTGAAAAGTTAGCAATGTTCTTAAATATTTTGGCTCATCACGAGAAGAACAGGTTTGTCAAAGTTGATTATATTAGATCGGGGTGGAGTGTAAGTCGAGCCTTTAATGAATGTCTAAGACCTATTCTTAAACTAACTACAGTGTTACTTGTTAAACCTAATCCGGTGCTCGAAGATGATACTGATGATCGATGGAAATGGTTTAAGGTAGGTAAATTACAATCTAACATTTGATTTACTACAAACAAACTTGAAATATTATGGTGAAACTATTTTTATTTTTAATAGTCCTTCAGTATTTAGAGTTGAATTTATCTTATAGGGTTGTCTTGGTGCATTGGATGGTACTTACATTTCCATTAGAGTTTGAAGCAATATATAAGCCAAGATACAGAACATGGAAAAGAGATATAGCAACTAATGTCTTGGGGGGTTTGTGATAGAAATCTCAACTTCATCTATGTATTACCTGGTTGGGAAAGATCAGCTGTTGATGGTCGCGTATTGCGAGATATTGTTGTACGAAGAAATGAGTTGAAAGTACCTTAGGGTATGCTAAATAATAGGCAAACCCTTATCTATTTCTACTATATCAAATAGAATAATATTTAAAATGATTATATTATTGTTTACATTTTTAGGTAATTACTATTTGTACGATGGAGGATATACAAATGGAAATGGTTTTTTGTCTCCCTACCGAGTATATAGCTATTGGCTAAAGAATTGGCAGGGTGACAATCCATCACCACAATGTCAAGAAAAGCTCTTTAATATGAAGCATACTAGTGTGCGTAATGTTATTCAAAGAACATTTGAACTATTAAAAGGACGTTGGGGAATTCTTAGAAGTCATTCGTGGTACTCGGTTAAGGTTCACAATATAATTATTAGTGCGTGTTGTTTGATACACAATTTCATTCAAAGAGAGATGGAAGCTGACCCCTTAGATGTGGAAATGGAATTCCACATGCAGAATCAACATGAATATGAAAATATTAATACAATTGAAGCATATGATGAGTGAACCACTTGGAGGGATGAACTAGCTCAATCTATGTGGAATGAAAGATTGGGAAATCACTCTTTATAATTTTAAACTATGTGGTCACTTTTGATGTGCTTATGCACTTTTGTTTTTGGTTTTCTGTTCACTGTAAAATGTAATAGCTTTTATTATTTTATAAAAATGAATGGTCAATCTTTTGTATGGCCCACATTGTTGTTTGTACAGATAAATAGTGAATCTCAATGTATATCTATTATTTTTTAATATAACCGCACTGACGGTATTCTCATCCAATCACGTTTTACCAAGAATATTGACAGAAGTCGAACTTTAACTAAATTTCCAAGTTAATACGTCTAATTGCACAAACTCAAAATGAAAGCCTCGAAACCCAAACCAACCATCCTACTAGACTAAAAATGACCTTCCGGAGCTAACCGAGCTGACGTAATTCTCATTTCATTTTTAGTTTGTGCAATTAGGAGTTTTAACTGTGATGTTTTGGCCAAATGGTTTTCCAACTGTTCTCAAATCTGCCAAGCATATTTGTGTCATCAGTTGCTCAAAGTCCAACTTTAGAATCCGTAACAGGATTACCATTCAATTGTCATTCACTCATTAGAATTGCATTAATCTTCCATAACTTACCAAAGGACAAATAAATTTATTATTACCTCCAATGTTGACCATTTCAATTGTGTATAGTAGATAGATAGCTAGCGGTAACCATTTATCAGAATCACTTTATTTGCATTCTTTACTTGATAGTGCATTAGTTGCTCATTAAAATGTTAATATGTTACTTTCACCAACTATCAATCCAAAGAATCCAAAACCCTGTCTTTATGACAATTACTATAATTTGCCTGTCAAGTCCGAATTGTGAATCATAAGTTAGTATAAATTGTGATTTTTTACATTCTTACAGATTAAAATTTGCAGTCCCACTTAAAGAAGGTCTAACATGTCTCAAAAAATGGCAAGAGTGTGGACTCAAGAAGAGGAATTCACTCTGGTTGATAGATTAAAAAAGTTGTGTGCTAATGATTGGAAAGAAGATAATGGAACCTTTAAACATGGATATTTGATGGAACTAGAACGACACATGAATGTTTGTCATCCTAATTGCGGATTGCAAGCTCTACCACATATTTTTTCAAAAATAAGAGGGTGGAAAAAGCATTATATGACCATATCGTTGGCAAAAAGTCGAAGTGGCTTAGGATTTTGATACATCAATGGAACTATCTTGGTTGACAATCCAAA
The DNA here is from genome assembly GCA_036250505.1 of Solanum acaule. Lineage (NCBI taxonomy): Eukaryota > Viridiplantae > Streptophyta > Magnoliopsida > Solanales > Solanaceae > Solanum > Solanum acaule. The sequence continues at coordinate 15,489 of JAJOOR010011764.1, read as the reverse complement.
AGCTTGGGATGACTTCATAAAGGTGATTTACAATTGTTTAAATTATTAGTAAACTAAAGCTAGTTAGTTATATTTTCTCTTGGTGAATATGATCTCTCTCTTTGGAATATTATCAGTTACTTCATATACTTGTTTCATTTTTTTTCTTAGGTTGATCTATATGCCAAGTCAATGACATTTAAGAAATGACCATTATTTGTTGATTGGGAAGAGATATTTCTCAAGGATGGAGCTACTGAACAATCTGCCGAGGGGACAGAAGTTGGTGTTTAAGATTAATATTTGATAACTCGCTTGTTGAACAAATTATTCTAATCACAATTCATGATACAATATAATAATGAGAAGAAAATTCAAAATAAACTTAATAAAATTGTGAAATTCATATCAAACCTCATCATCAAAATATACCATTGTTTTAATATGTTCAGGGCTTCAGGCCTATATATTGAGTCAAGAACATTTAAGAGTTTTAATTATATAAAATCACCCATCAAAAAGGAAAAAATAGCAATCATTAAAAGATGTACATGAAGATGAAGTACTTAATAAAGTATTAGTATCATTGACCCTACTAAGTAGGATTTCGTGCAAAAGATAGAACGATAAAAACTCTTTCTAAATTTTGTCAAGCCTACCTGCTCATTGTTGACACCCAATTTTGACCCTCCCCGATTATAATTAATTTCGAGCTTCTTAATTTTCAAATGATTTAAAGTAATTAATTTTAGAAATTTCGAAAATATAAATAAATATATAATAGAATAATTTGCAAGTTATTTCAAATAGTTTGTCACTTGTTGTATTTTTTAAATAATAATATGTCTTTTATATAATTATGTATATAATTAGTGTATTTTATAAATATTGGAAAATCGTCTCAAAAATATTTTGTTTAATTAGATATTTGGTTAGTTTGTTTAGTTATCTAATAGTTTACAATTTTGAGTTAATTAGTTAGTTTATAATTAAATTAATTATTATATAATTATCTGTCTAATTAGTATATTTTACGAATGTTCGAAAATTGTCTCGAAAGGATTTTAGCTTTATTTAAATATTTGGTTATTTAGTCGTTTATATTCTTAAACTAATTAGTTTGATTAAGTTAATTATTTTATTTTGTCAAGATTAAGAAGCTCATTAATTAATTAATATTAATTTATCGTATTTGAGTTTTAGCCAATTTTATTAATTAAATTCAAAATGGCTATTTTCTTAATTCAATCGGCTATAATCTAAATCCATGTAGCCATTCCTAATCTAATCCTTTTAACCTCCTCTTAAACTCAACAACCCAAAATAATTGCAATACAAAGAAACCCACTCCAATTCCAGCAATACCCATCAACAATATACCAAACCCAACCCATTTATTGAGTCAACAAAGAACCTAGAATATTCCCAAGACTTTCCCAACGTTGGCAGCCCATTCCAACTCCAGAAAGGAAAATCCAGAAGCTCCAACGTCCAAAAAAAAAAAAATGTTAACTTCAGCAAGCTTCACAGTTGCAGTAAGCACGCGTTTCACCCCATTTCCTCTTCTGGAATGGGGTTGAAAATCTTAGAAAAGCATGTTTGCCTTAAATGGTGAAAGATTTTAAAGTTTGAATTTGGGGGTGGGTCTCATTCCTATCCGAATTCTTTCCCTTTTCCCCCCAAAAACGTGAACCCTAATCTCCTTCTATAAATATTCTTGTTCTTTTTGGTATGGGGAGGGAGTTAAATTTTTTCTTTTTTTTGAACTAAGGCAGAGAGTCAAAGAGGGAGTTAAATTTTTTCTTTTTTTTGAACTAAGGCAGAGAGTCGAAAAGGGAGTTAAATTTTTTCTTTTTTTTGAACTAAGGCAGAGAGTCGAAGAGGGAGTTAAATATTTTCTTTTTTTTTGAACTAAGGCAGAGAGTCGAAAAGGGAGTTAAATTTTTTCTTTTTTTTGAACTAAGGCAGAGAGTCGAAGAGGGAGTTAAATTTTTTCTTTTTTTTGAACTAAGGCAGAGAGTCGAAAAGGGAGTTAAATTTTTTCTTTTTTTGAACTAAGGCAGAGAATCGAAAAGGGAGTTAAATTTTTTCTTTTTTTTGAACTAAGGCAGAGAGTCGAAAAGGGAGTTAAATTTTTTCTTTTTTTTGAACTAAGGCAAAGAGTCGAAAAGGGAGAAAAAAATTTATGTTGGAATTTTTAGAACAAAAATACACTTAATAGCTTAAGCAAAAATAACTAAGATATATACTAAAGGAAACAGAGAGTTTTTCGGGAGGATTAGTCATCGTTTGGGTGGTGAAGTCTCGCTGCTTTTCTGCTCGTTGTTGACCAGTTTGCTGCATCTCAAAAGGTAAACTCCTCTTAGCTTTCTGTTTAATCCCTAGTTTCCTCGTTGATTTTGTGTGCATCGTTAAGATGTTGATGTTGAGAGTGGGAAATCTAAAAATGGTGATTCTAACATATCCTTTTGCCTAAGAATGTTGAGTTGAAATTAGCTGCTGATTGATACTTTTATTGGTTATGAAATGTTTTCGTTAATGCTGGAACCAAATTTTTCCGTAGTCATCGGCCTAAGTTTCTTTGAGATTCATAGTTTTGTGTTTATTATGAGGTGATTCTATTCATGTTTAAGCTGAAACTCTAGTGACGATATGCTAAATCATGATTCAGTTTAGCTAAAGGTTTCCTATTAATACAAAGGTTTAAGTTTAAGAATTTGTTATTCCATTTTGAGCTATTAGCATAAATCTCTGTCAATGTCATTCTTAATCTCTTGATACTTTTTGATTACTTACCGAAGTCAAGACTATGATATGTTAAGGATAAAAGTAAAATGAGCTCATCCTGCTATGAATAATGTATCTAGATTTTATTTTATTTTTATGTTTATTTTTATTTTTTGAGAATAGCGTGAATTAGTTGTTAAAATGAGAGTCATGTAATGTGTATTTGGCGGTTGCTAGCTTACTTCTTTTGCAATGTGACTGTCTTTACTTTCTTTTATATCTTTTATTGTTTACACCATGAGTTCTTACATCTGTCTAGTATTATGAGTTCTCTGCATCTCTTTACGAATAACTGTTTTTTTTCTAAAAAATTTGTTCAAGTTTTCCAAAAGCTCAAATGCAACTCGTGCATAGCTTATCCATAACCCCTTTTTTTTTTTTTTCTTCTTCCTCTAAATGATGTCAAGTTTATTATTTGCCATGCATTACTTGTTAGCTGAATGTTGTCATTCATTAATGCCACTTGTCAATAATTTTGAGTGCCACATTTTCTTTTAATTCATATTAGTATTATGTTTGATATTGTGATGTAAGACATTGAGCTAGTATTCTCCTCTGCATTATATAATGGGCTCGATTTTATATTTGTTGTCTAGTAATATGGTTTGGCAGTGACGCTTATACTTATAATTATCATTATTTTATTTTTTGTATGAACCACTCGGATTGAGTCCAAATGGGACTCCCTTTTCCATCACCTTGCATCTCGAGTTGGGTTGAAGCTCAATGCTCCTTTTTTTATCGAGTCGACCGGGTCAATGAAATGGAAGAACAAGTCCCCAAATCGACGAACAGGTCCCGAAGATGGAGGAAGCAACAAATCGAGAAATTGAAGAGATTGGGCCAAAGGCCCACTTTAAATTCCAAAACAAATTGTATTATTTTGGGCCTAAGTCCACTTATTTGCTATACTTGTTAGTTCTTAGGACAGGTGAAAATTTGGGCCAAAGGCCCAAAGGAAATTATTTCTCTTAATTTTGGACAGGTGCCACTCAAATGGGTGTTTGGCCTAAAACGAAATAGGCCCAAATACTGGTCCAGGCGAACAGAAACCAGATTTGGGCCCAAATATTTTATTGTGTTTGTGTGTTTTGTTAATATTTGCCGCTAATCTTAAGGTCGAAAAATTCAAATCCCCAAAAGACACCCATTTTGAATTAATTATTTAATTAAATTATTCATCTCTTACTTGACTAAACAAAAAATAAATAAATAACTTTACAAAAATACTTCTTCACTTAGATAATATTTCAATATTTCCTTTTTCCCCTTCGAAATGGTCTTAAATATAAAATAATTCACTTTTTTGCAAATTCAAGATAAGTTAAAATATTTTAGCCAAATAATTAATTGTCGGATAACCGCATCAGCGGATGTTCTAAATGCTTTAAAATCCTTCTTAGAATATTAATAGGAACCCCCGAACCCCCTTAAGTATTTTCAATTGATTCCCTGTTTTAATCGATTGAAAAAATAGCTTTCTTGATTTTTCTTTAAAAAATTAAGTGGCGACTCTTAAACCAGTCAAAATATATTTTTCAAATAAAACACTCATTTGTTTCAAATTAGAGTTTATATTTAAGATCACACTTTTAAGATGTGTGTGGTAAAATATTTCAAATTCAATATGTCACGCCCCGAGCCTACACCCTGGGCGAGACTGACACTCGAAGACCATTGTTGGCCCCAAGCGAACCCTTGGTCTGGCTTACTTAACTCAGTGGAAGACAATATTCATACTTATAATGATCAATAACACTTAACTGAACTGAATAATAAAATAACTGAAAATGTTTAAAGGTTAAACATTCAACTTGGCCAAAAGTGGCAACCCAAGTCTTAACAATAAGAAATGATAATGAAAAGACTCAAAAGACTAACATCTGACTATCTATGAAGCCTCTAAAACAACTGGGATGGATGTTGGGACAAACCCCACAACATCCTAATGAACTAACTGGAAAGCAATGAAAATAGATCCTCCGGAATGCAAGGAGGCTCACCAACTGACTCTGAATTGCTAACTGGATCAACGATACGCTGGAATGCCGATCCTAGTTACCTGTATTTGCATCATAAGACGATGCAGGCCAACTGGCATCAGTACATTGAATGTACGAGTATGCGAGTTAGAATGCTAAAACAACATATGCTTAAAAGGGAATCTGAAAGAAACACTTACCTTGGCTCTTCTCAATTCATGAATACTTAACTAAACTCATTTCAATATAAAGCAGTTTAAAACAAGTGCAATATAAAGAAAAGCTATTTAAAAACATGATGTCAATTCTGTGTATATACACGGATACAACATAATTCTAAAATGTATGTAAAAATACAATAAACTGATGTATATAAAAATACAATAACTTCTTTGGGAGTTTCTCTAACCGAAAACCATCACATAAGAGCTATAGTGATGATACAACGATCTACCTCACGCTGCCAGCGCATCCTATATACCTGGGCAAAGGTATAGGACCTGAACTACTAAGTGGATCCACTAGTTTATTGTGAAAAGGATTCATCTATAAAGTATGACCATTTTCTACCCATGATGGCTACATGGTTTTATGAAGACGTGAGTTATCTAAAGTCAGGCTCGCCCCCAATTCGGTGCTCAAGACTACTCCCAAAATATACTAGCTCTTATGTTTTAAAAAAACATACTTCTTCTGTGATTTGAGATTAGTGCTCAAAACCTTAGCTCAAAGGCTATCTTGGAAATCTAAGTTTCCCTTCTTGCTTCATTTAGAAAGCTATAACTCTTTTCTGAAAACTATCCCGAAGGCTCTTTGGAAATCTCTGTTTCCATTCTTATTTAAATGTTAAAACATTTTTTTAATCTCTTTGGAAATATGTAGTCCCCATATACTTCTTTGAAGAAAAGAACTTCAACTCTACTCTTTACTGAACTCAAAACTTAAGTCTTAAAACAAAGTTAAAACATTTGTGAAAGACTCTTGGAAAACTTTAAGAACTTATCTTAACTTGACTATTAACTGATCTTGACTTGACTCTTAACTGATCCTTGAATTGAATTATGGATTCAAGGATTAAAATTTGGGTTTGGAAGGATCTCATGTTGTTTAGGAATGATTTTAGATAGCTAAACATGAGAAAAGACCAAAAATCAAGATTTGAAGGTGGGTCCGCGACGTGGAGGCATAATTAAATTTTGGTTCCAAAAATATCTTTTGAGACAGAACACCTCGTGTCAGCTCCACAACGCGGAGCAGAATTTTTCAAAACTAGGCGCTAGGCGCGCGACGCGCGGCCACCCTCTAATTTCGTCTAACGAAATTTCTTCTTCGTTTTCCAATCCCAATTCACCCAAACTCGGTTCTTTTTCTCAAATTTCTTTTAGATACAGATACCCATCAAATGTACCTAAAAACTTAACTCGAAACGACCCTATGATGCGACGTAACGAACTCAAAAACTTCCCAACTCAGTCAAATTCTAGAACAATATATAAATTCAAGAATAGATATCAAGATCATCAATTATTCAAATGCTTTTAGGACGAATCCAAACTGAAATAAATATGCTTGGCATGTGGGAGAACGATCCCAACGTTATGAGAGCCTCACATACTAGGTAGAAGTAAACCCTTGGTGAAACACCAACTTTCTTGATTGATCTTGATGAATTTGCTCTTTTCTCCTTCTTCTATTCTCTTGTCCTTTCTCCTTAGCCCTAGCGTGAAATTCCAAATTCTAAAACTGACTAAAATCTTATTTGACCCATATTAAACTCCTAAAAATGGATTAAAATAATAGGGCAATAAAAAGACTAAAATACCCCTTAAAATTCCGGATTGGACATTTTCTTAATCCAAAAGCCAACTTCCAAAGAGAATAACTCACTCATACGAACTCGGAATCGGGCAAACTTGGCGGCGTTGGAAAGATCATTCCAAGGGCTTTCAATCATATCTGGAATCACACCCAGCTCATCCTGAGCTAGGAATTAAAGCCGTTTGAAGTTGACCAAAAACTCACTTTAACTTACTTAAAAATTTCCAGATTTCATCATTCTTTCCAAAAGTAACTATTTCCAGATTTTAAACTTCCTTCTAGTTCTTTCTAGTTGCGAGATGTTACATATACACTGACCCACAACTCTAAAACAGCAACTTGAAATATAGCATGAAGGATAACTATCCCTACAGTCCACACGCAAAAAATGGCAATCACCACCGAAGAAAGCGACAAATAAAGCATAGTATCTAGCCTCTAGTAACTAGTAATGGTATAACCCATGATTCCATTAATCAAGTCACCAAATCTTGTTCTAATTGTTTAAATGAGAAAAAAAAAGAAGAAAATACTCGTTTAGTTTAGTTGAAATGTGAAAAAGATAAACCAAAGTCTATGTGAGAAATATTACGAAGCATGATAGCCAAAAGTCCATATATAAAGTTTTAATTCACGAAATTAAAATATTGACTTCACTTTTGAGATAACAATTTTATAAAGATTAAGTCATTAAGGTTTGTGGCTAAGATCCAATATAGGGGTCCTTTATCAAGATAATGAAATTACATGGTATATAATGTTAGCGTAATTTACGTTATACATAAAAAAAAAAAATTAGTATATTATTTGCATCTATATTCTTTTTTTTATAAAGAAAATTCCAACTTACTTGAAACGTGGCTCCAAAAGAATAAAAATAAAAATTGACATCCATTTCTTTGACTTTGTTAGAATATTCTTTTTTTTTCTTTTTTACATAAAAACAATTACTAATATTGTTATTTATGAATTTTTTTGTCTTTTTTTCCCTTTCTAGTATGGGAAATTCATCAACTTTTGTGTTTTTTTAATTAACAACAATCTAAATTGTTTATTTAATATGCCATGTTATATATGCTTTACAATTGGTTAATCGTTTCCCCCTTTTATTATAAGTATAAAGTATAAAAATTTCAATTACACACTTTTAATTTAAATTTTAGAATTCTATTTACATGTATTTTTATTTATCTATTAGTAATTTAAGTTAATCGTATAAAAGATTTCATCTCTTTAGTCATACACATCAACCTTAGGTAAAAAATGCTCGGACTTTTACGACTTATCAAGGCGAATGCAACATAATTAAATAACACGATATAATTACATGGTTAACTTAACTACTAATAGATAAATAAGAACGAACACACACAAAGATAAAATCCAAAATTTAACTGAAAATGTTCTGTCACAACATTTTATTAAGAAATAGAAGTGTTCAACTAAAACAAAACTTAAATTGATGTCTGAATGAAAAGACTAACTATATATTAAGTCATTAATTACAATTAACCAATAATTATTTACTACATGTCATATTATGTATATATTTATTGATATGATGTAAATACTTCGTCATATTTTATTGTATTATTTTAAAAAAATAAATTCATTATGGTTTCATTTTTTTCCCACCAAGTTAAAAAGACTATTTTACCCTCCTTTACATATCTTTGTTTTGGTGAAACTCCTTCCCCATATCTTCAGGAACATTCTTAGTTATCTGCCTCGGAACCTCCGAATTTTATAATCTTATTGGTAGAAGTGAAGAAAAAATCAGTAAAATTTCTAAGAATTTGAGGTAATATTGTATTGTGATTATATATGATATTTTCTTGAATTTTTTGATTATTTTCTTGTGCCATTTTGGTGTAATTTGTCAATTTTAGGTAGAATTTTGCTATATTTGATATTCTTTGTCTGTGTTAAGCTAAAGAGGGTTCTTGAAAAATGAAAAGAAGAATAAAGTTTGAATCTTTTCATTTGATTATTCAATTGAAGGCTGTATTTACCACAAAGAAAGTTAATTTATTTAAAGGGTTAGCTTGATTTGTGAGTTCTTTAGATAACAAGAAAGACAGAAATAATAAAAGTACGAGGTGATTTCTTTCAATGTGTGCAAGCTTTGATGGATAGGGTCTATGCTGGTGGGAGGTAGTAAGTAGTTGTGGAATTAATCGAGGTGCGTGCAAGCTGGTCCAGGCACCACAAAGAAAGTTAATTTATTGAAGGCAATCTGTTCACGCTTTGTTTGGTGGATAGGGTTACCTGGTACCTATTCTGGTGGGATGGAGCAGGTGCTTGTTGAATTAATCGAGGTGCGTGCAAGCAAGTCCAAACACCACAAAGAAAGTTAATTTATTTTAGGCGATGTGTCCAGGCTTTGTTTGGTGGTTGTTTGGTGGATAGGGTTACCTGGTACCTATGTTGGTGGGAGGTAGCAGGTACTTGTGGAATTTATCGAAGTGCGTGCAAGCAGACAAAGACACCACAAAGAAAGTTAATTTGTTTAAGGCAATGTGTCCAAGCTTTGTTTGGTGGATAGGGTTACCTGGTATCTGGTGGGAGGTAGCAAGTACCATGGAATTAGTTGGGATGCGTGCAAGTTGGCGTAGACACCACAAAGAAAGTTAATTTATTTAACGCAATGTGTCCAAGCTTTGTTTGATGGATAGGATTACCTGGGACCAGTGGGAGGTACCAGGTACATGAGGAATTAGTTGGGGTGCGTACAAGTTGGCGTAGGCACCACAAAGAAAGTTAATTTATTTAACGCAATGTGTCCAAGCTTTGTTTGGTGCATAGGGTTACCTGGGACCGGTGGGAGGTAGCAGGGACATGAGGAATTAGTTGGGTTGTGTGCAAGTTGGCCTAGACATCACGATATTAAAAGAGAAAAAGGATGTCCCATTCCCAGCAGCCTTAACTTTGGGAGAATTCTCTCTCAGCTGTTAGTCCTTTTAGGATTTCTGCAAAACTTTTACACTTCGAGGGTATCTCACGCGAATTGTTAGGACGCGTGTGTATATACAGTGCATACCCAAAGTTGGAAGGCATAGATGTTAGTTGATGCCAAGTTAAAGGGAAACGCTTATGTATTATGTCTAATATGAATGATACAGTGAACAGTTACACTTATGGAATCTGTCATCAATCTATCAAAATTGCTGATGCTGTATTTTTCCCGTCTTTTGTGCTGAGCTGAATAGTTGGCTTATATGTTTTACTGGTGTTCCGCTCATATGAGAAGATTTAATACAGTTGTTTGCGAACGTAAACATTTCAATAAGTTTCTTCTATAACTTGATTTGGATAATAAATGTATGAACTTGGATGCATTGTTTGTTAAACATCTTATTTGACTATTTTTCTTTGTTAGGCTCAAACTCCTTTTCGATGATTTTACACTAGTTGGAAACTTTTTTCTTTCTTTTTCCCTGGTTTAGGGGGGCTCGTGAAGCAATGACCTCCCATTTCTTTTAATTTCTTAGACAAATCTCATCAACAACCGAAAAATAGACTTTGCTGGTTACTAAGAGTAAAGTGTTAAAAGTGTCCCTTTGGGGACATCCATTGAAATTGGAACAATAAGAGAAAATGCTTAAGTAGATCATTATACTGTGTTTAGTATAAATGTGTTTAGAACATGTTTTGAAATGTAAAAAGTAGAATAAGTAGTTGGTAAGATATCAAAATTAAATATAAAGAAGAATTAGTGTATATTAATTTGAACTGTTGAAGGGAGAAATATTTCATAAGGAAGGAGGTCGAGTTCTCTTCGAGGAACTGAGACGGTTAGTAGATCAATTTTATTGGTCAGATGGAGAGTTTATTTCCGGGAAATGCGACACTAACCAGTTGTCCATCTATTCATTGTGGTTTGCAATTAATATTCATTGATTATCAGTGTAAAAAACTGCTGAATTTTCTCCTATGTATGTTCTAAAATCCTGTCTTACAATGCATAGAAGAAATTAATGTCAGCGATCCTTTTTGCAGTGGGTGAAATGGCAGCAGCATCAGCAACTACTCTCTCAGTTGGTTCAGCTACGTCCTTTGGCTCCGTAGTGAGCCCAAAATTACAATCAAAGGCCTTCATTGCGAAATGCAATACCAGGAACTACCTTAGGAATTTCAGTGGCCTTAAGGCAGAGGCATTTGTACAATGTGAATCCGAGTCGTCATTTCTAGGAAATGAAAGTGTTGCAGCTCTTCGACAATCCATTACTCCTAAAGCCCGAAACGAAATGCAGAGATCTTCGAACCATGTTCAGCCCCAAGCATCTTATAAAGTGGCTGTTCTTGGAGCCTCTGGCGGTATAGGCCAGCCTCTAGCTCTTCTGATTAAGATGTCGCCGCTAGTATCATCGTTGCACCTTTATGATATTGCAAATGTCAAAGGAGTCGCAGCAGATCTCAGCCATTGCAACACTCCCGCTCAGGTTTTTGACTTTACGGGAGCTTCTGAGTTGGCCAATTCTTTGAAAGGTGTAGACGTAGTTGTCATACCAGCTGGCGTTCCGAGAAAGCCTGGTATGACACGAGACGACTTGTTCAACATTAATGCTAATATTGTGAAAGGCTTGGTTGAGGCTGTTGCTGACAACTGCCCAGATGCCTTTATCCACATTATCAGCAATCCAGTCAACTCCACAGTGCCGATTGCTGCCGAGGTTCTGAAGCAAAAGGGTGTGTATGATCCTAAAAAACTCTTTGGTGTTACCACCCTTGACGTTGTCAGGGCAAACACGTTCGTCGCGCAGAAGAAAAACCTGAGACTCATAGACGTTGACGTCCCCGTGATTGGTGGGCACGCAGGGATAACAATTCTGCCTTTGCTGTCAAAGACAAGACCATCAACTACTTTCACTGCCGAAGAAGTGCAGGAACTAACCGTGAGGATCCAAAATGCTGGGACGGAGGTCGTTGAAGCAAAGGCTGGAGCAGGATCTGCAACACTGTCAATGGCATATGCAGCAGCTAGATTTATCGAATCCTCACTTCGTGCCCTTGATGGTGATGCTGATGTTTACGAGTGTTCTTACGTGCAATCTGACTTGACGGAACTTCCATTCTTTGCATCAAGAGTTAAACTAGGAAGGAATGGCGTCGAGGCTTTGATTTCATCTGATCTCCGTGGATTAACTGAGTATGAACAAAAGGCATTGGAAGCTCTAAAGCCAGAGTTGAAAGTTAGCATTGAGAAAGGGATAACTTATGCTCAAAAACAAACAGTGACTGCTTAGAGGAGAGTTTAATTTAGATAAATTTTAGGAAAGATTCTCAACATTACAATTTTGTATGGTTCAACTTACTAGGTCCCTCATTCTTTTTATTGGTTTGAACTCTACTAGTGTTCTGTTATTGCTTCCTTTTCATCTCTACTTGAGTCGAAGTTTATCAGAAACAACCCTCCTACCCTTGTGAGGTTCGGGGTAAGGTGTTCGAAAAAGCACCGCCCAAAGGTGCTCATTGAGTCAGTCCTCCGGTGGCTAAAAGTATCTCCGAACACTTTATCCTTTTCAGACTTTTTCGACTTTATTTTAAAAAAAATTAATCATTTTCCTACAATTTAAAATTTCATATATGAAAGTCTAGAATAGTTATTGGTGACTATTTTTGGAAAAAAAAAATCTTTCTTTATATTAATCAACTTGGATGGCCCCCACTTAAATGAGGGCAATTGTCAACCGTTAGATCTTGGAAGATAGGGCCCACTCTATACCCTTTTAACGAAGAGGAGTTCAACTGTCACCCGTTTTGGCGGGAAAGCGTTATGGAACTATGGGCTTTGATACAAAAATACCCTTGCTTTTGTGACCAAATGACAGATATAATCGTGTATATATATATGATGTATAACTATGTATTGGAGATGTATATACATGATATATATAATATTTATACAATATTTACAAATATGTATTATTTTTCAGTTTCGATCAACTTACATCTCCTCTAAACAATTTCGAATGTCTGATATGAGCTGCTTTCGATGCTTCAAGTCTTTTAATATATTATTCACTCGAGACAATTCATATTTGTGGCACATCAAATTTTAAAATCGAGCTTTGAAGAAGTTTTAATAGCTTAACATGGAGTTATTTAATTTGGATAGACTTAAATCTCCTCTAAACCGTCCCAAATTTTAGATATGAGCTCCTCTCAAAATTTCAAGTGTTTTGACATATTATTCACCCGAAACGGTTCATGTTTACGACATGTAAAATGTAAAAATGAGTTTTGAAGAAACTTTAATGGTTGAAAGCAACGAATAAGAACAAAGACTTGAATGACGGCAAGCAGCGAAGAAAAAGGAAGACAAGAATAAAATTAGTGAAAAAAAAAGTAAGCAGAGAAATGAAATGCAATTTTGTATTTGTTATTTGTTATTTGTTTTAGGCCACGATAATTTGGATTCGCACTATAAAGTCCCATTTTGAAGTCAAAATGATCCTAACAAAAAATAATTCCGAAAATTTAAACTTAAAACTATTGATTAAAAAATATTACTTATTAGTAAGGTTTATTTTGCAGAGTATATACCTTATCATCTTTTTTTTTTTTTCATTCAGCATCCAAAGAAAGTAATTGATTTCGTGTAATTTATATATATCCTTTACTAAAGTTTTTCTTTTTCATTCTTATTTCTTAACCCTTTTACTTCAATTTTGTCTTTGCACATCACATTTTCTACATTTTCTTGAATTGCCATTGAATAGAAGACCACCATAGAATTAGGAAACTTTTCAAAAAAATACACATAATTAATTGAAACATTTTTTACTAAAACAAATCGATCTACAATTTTAATTTGCCTTCATCTTGAGTTTCTGATCTGAATCGTAATTTAAGTTTTAAAAGTTCTTAAATTAAAGGAACTAATTTGAGCATATTGATGCTATTACATCTATCCTTGCTCATAAATTAAAAATCAATCCGAGCACAAGGTAGTATTATATTTATCTTTGCTAAAAGATTGAAGAGGAGGTGTTTATCAAATTAGTTTTGGATGTCACAAATTTAACACTAGCCGAAGAAATTAAAGACTTACTGTCACAAAATTAAATTATAAGGGGTTGTAACGTTGCATTTGAAACCACTAAAGCCAAGATTGAACTTAAAATACTCAAAATAAAAATCAGATATAAAATTGTTAAGTTTGACTATCAAATTTTAAGTTTTGATGTGATACTTATATTATTTAGGGTAAGAGGAGGTACTATATTAACATTCTCTTTGTGCGAATTGGATGAGCTAAAGTGTCATAAATACAAGAAGCAAAATAAACTATCCATACAATAACTATTTGAATTAAATATTTTGCAAAAAAATAAAATATTTTAAGTTTACCATCACTAAGTTAAGAAGCCCAAGAATGGAGCAATAATATATAATTTTAGTTATTATTAAGTATATTTTGTATTTAACTATTATATTTGATTATTTATTCCAAAATAATGGTATTAGTTGTTTATTTCAAATTAGATGGTTTATGATATTTTTATACCATTGAAATGTTGTTCACTAATTACATGATTTGTTTCTTTTAATTTCATAAGTTCTTTTTTGTTTTTTAATACATTGCGTCACATATCAAAATATATGTAGTATAGTAGGGGTGTATATAAGCTAAGTGGTTCGTATTTTTAAAATATCAAATCAAATTAATTGTGATGAATTCTTAAATTTATATATCAATTAAATTACTAAAAAATAATTTTTTAATCTCAATTTTACGATCTTTTTTTGGGAGTGGGGTGGGTTTCAGATTCCCCCGATAAATTCTTCATATAAACGACAAAAAAAAGGGCGTAGCATTAAATCTACCTCGCCTTTCAAGTGTTTGAAACCCTTCAGTTGAACACTAAATGGAAATCTATTCTGATACTTATTAACGAATAGAATATCTATACTAGCACTAGAGACTTTCATTTGATCGAAGGGTTTCTTTTGTCTCTTGGGCCTTTCTTTAGTTCTAGTTAAATATAGCTAATTAGATTTAATTAAGGTGTTTCTTAAGAAAATAACACCAAATATGTGATGATTGATGAGTGATTACATTGCTTAAATATTCAACAAAAAACATAATGAAATCATATAAACATATGTGGTTAATTAACAAATCATAATGAAATGATTATGAAGTGAAAGTACTAATATAAGAGCTTATTTGGATTGACTTCTTTTAAGTGTTTTTAAATTATAATAGCTTTTAAGCATTTTTTGGGTGTTCGTTTAAATTTTAAAAATGTTTATATACACTTGGTTTTAAGCTAAAATTATAAAATAAACCAAAAATCAATCCAGACATGCTCTTAAAGTCATGTTAAAATAAGTATAATTGATAAGTATTAATTACATGACTAAATATTAAAAAAAATAAAAAATTATGTATTTCACCGCCTAAACCAATGCAAACTTATTGAATAAATATCCAATATTATTGTCATTTTATAGTATTAGAATTGATTCTTTAATTTTGTTAATATGATATCACATTTGTTACTAACACCTTGTTCATATAATTGTTACCCATTGTATTGTATTTTTATTTGTTGTTACATATATATTATTGCATAATATCGTTTAAATCCATCATTAGATAGTACGAGAAAGTCCTATTTTATATAATAATTGTCCGTTTGATTGCATCGTCACTTTAATATTTTTTCATTACTTATTATTTAGGGATAATAATTTGAAAAATACCCCAACTTTGGTTGGATTTGCTGTTGCGATACTAAACTTTCATAAGGACCTATTACCTCCCTAGACTATTTAATACCGTATTTTTTACTCCCTGAACTATTTAATAATGTATTTTAAAGGTATATATGTGCCCACGTGGACACATTACTATTTATAATTTTGCATTATTTTTTATGTCCACGTGGGCAAATATATATGTTTAAAATACGGT
>JAJOOR010011762.1:0-24967 GCA_036250505.1 Solanum acaule | reverse complement strand
CCGCCATTTAAAAAAAATAAATTATTTTTGAAAAATATTTCAAATTTCTAATTTTTTTCATTTTACGCCATCCCCCCCCCCCCACCCCCCAGGCTATTCCCGTAAAAAAAATTAAGAAAAAAGTTTTTGGGAAATATTTCTATTTTATTTTTATTTTTCACGCCACCCCCACCCCCGTCAATTTTTTTTAAAAAAAAATTGAAAAATATTTCAAATTTATTTTTTCATTATTTCAAACCCATCATCGGAATCATACTCGTCCTCACAAAAAATGTAAAGAACCACCACAAAATTCAACACCCATAACCAAACTCATCACCATCAAAATGTACAAACCTACTAGTACCAGCTATCACCACCGCCATTATTAATATCATTTTTTGCTTCTTCACCACCTTCAATTTTCTCGTCTTTGTCACCCACCACCCTTCACCATCAAATTCTATGTTGATTAGAATTTGTTATTTACGGTATTTACTTATTTATGTTTAATTAGGATTTGTTAGTTAGAGTGGTTCTTAATCCTAATTTAATTTAATTTTTACTTTTATAAATAATTAAATATGAATGTTACTATTATTTTCAATATACATAAATACATAGAAATGAACTTTTTAGTTTATAAATAAAATATTTTTCTTTAATTATCAATAGAAACTTAGAAAGAAAGAACCAATATTAAATAAAAATTAATCGACTTTGATTAAATTTTTTAAAAAAAATGTCTAAATTGATCCAGAAATTAACATGAACTTATAGATAATCTATCTATAGTTACAAAGGAAGAACCCATATTAAATAACAATTAAATGATCGACTTTGATTTATTAAAAAGAAATGTTTAAATTGATCCAGAGATTAACATGTTAGTCCAAAACTTATAGATAATTTATATTTATATATAGTTTAATTAATTAGTCCCTACAAAAGACTCATTTTTCAAGATTTATGAGTTGGTGGTCTATCTATTTCGAAATAAGTACTCCGCTTTATTTAGTCTCTTTTTTTAGTTAAATATACTCCTTAATTAAATATGACAGAGTGAAAATCAAGGGACAAAAAATAAAATAAGTAGAGACAAATTGAGGTAAACTAATTGTTCTTCTCTTTTAAGATTTTTAATGTCGTATTTCTCGAATTAGAAAGTATTTAATAGTTAAAAAAAGTGATATATTTTGATCTCTTTTTATGAATACCTAAAAAGTTGTGAAATATTCGAGATACATTTTTCAAGGGAATATAATATCATCTATATAGGCATAAATTAGAGTTTAGGCTAGAGTAGCCTCCAAAAAGTCCTAATTGAAATAGGATTGTTGTAGAGTCCGATAAAAGTTTAATGTCTACAAATATCCTCTACTTCAAAGCTTGTCGGAGTTAGACCTGACGAAACTCATGAAAGACGAGACTTGAAGTACTCATAAATATGGAGCTTCCATCTTTGCAGTTTTGTGGCTTCAAGTTTACTGATTTGATTTGTGAGAGAAGAGATGAAGAACAGATTTGGTCCATTGGGAGTGCCAAAATTTGTTAAATCAACCATAAAAAAAATATGAACAAACAAGAATATTAGCTTATTTTTTTAAAATGGGGGGATGGGATTACAATGTAAGGGAACAAGAATATTATTGATAAAACATATGGGTACAAATGTGTTTGTTCCCTTGATTCTTCTCTCTTAATTTTCTCTGTGATTCGAGGGTCGTTAGTAACATATCTCTCGAACATATGATGATTGATAAAATAAAATAAAATCTGAAGAAACAAGAATACTATTGTAAAATAATATGAGTATAATTATGTTTTTCCTTTGATGGTTCTCTCTCGAATTAGGCTGGTATGGATATACTTGAGATTTATTTGATCTCCTCCATGGATATACTCTACTAATACATTGTAGAGTTCAAAATGAGCATTTTTTTCCTTAATTTTTTTTTTATGTCTTACTAAAAATTGTTCAAATTGGAGATTTTCATCTACCACCATTTATGTCGTTGGAGTTAGAGCCTTAACGACATCTTGGATTGGTGCATTAAGATCACATTCATCCTCAATTATCATGTTATGCAATATAATACATGTAGTCGTTATATCATGTAGCATTTTCTTTCTCCAAAAACATGACAGTCATGTAATAATTACAAAACGTGATTGCAAAACTCTGAATGCACATTCAAAAATAATAATAAAATCAAATTATATTACTGACGAAAATTAGAAAAAATTAAAATATTATTAATTTTGGATGAAAATAGTATATATTAAATAATATTTTTTTTAAAATATCATATCACATTTAAAAAGAATTATGAATATTAGATATTTAATTTATGACATTATATGAAAAATAATATGATAATTAGAAAATAATAGAAATAATAATAAAATATTGAAAATGTGAAATAGAGAGTGTAAATAGTAGTTCTCCAAATTTGGAGAACTACTATTCAACTCTCTAAAAATGAAGAATAGAGTCTAAAATAAAGAGCGTTTGGAGTGCTCATTACTCTCCAAATATAAAAAATGTAAAGTAGAATAGAGATGGATTGAAATGGTCTTAACTAAAATAGAACTCATCTTGTAAAAAAAAAATTAAGAAGGAAAAACAACCACGTGTCAAGTGTTTTTAGACTATATGTATATGAATACCAAAGGCCACCTTGTGATAAATGAAACATAATAGAGGGCATTAGAAAAATAATGCATATATTAATTAAAGCTAATATATGCATCAAATTAATTAATGATATAATTATTCCTCTAATCACTTTCAAGACATTTCTCATTCTCAAATAAAGAGTGAAAGATATTTTTGTAAATATATATATCTTTTATAGAAGTTATGTAGAAAATTTTACATCAAATCAAACACCGCAAAAATGCTCATGGGAGATAAAGTTGAGTTCGAAAATGACATTTTTTTTAAATTTAAGTGGTCACCATTAGGTTGTAAGCATAAGGTGTGAGGGTTTGGCTTGACCCTACCATGTTAATTTATATATACTTAATAAAATAGATGAAATGCACATAATTAAGTTTAATTAAAGATTAATCTAAATTCGATAATCTTAATATATATTAAAAAATTCACTAAATAATTAGAAATTATCGATTTCAAACCTGCTAAACTATATATAAATTGTAATAGATTTTCAAACTCAATACGCTCATGAACTAATTATTTTGATTCTCTCTCAAATTAAAGTGGCCCCTACTTTTAAAAAAATCTTTGAGCTAGAGCAACTTGTACGTTATGTTTTTAACAATATTTAAAAAGGTTATTAATGTAAAAATGTTTTTATAGCTAAAAAATACCTAACTATAAGCTTTCCTTTTAATGTGAAATTTTAATAGTCCACAGATGGTTTATTGTATATATAGCATGTTTTATACCATACAAATTTCAAAAGTCTTATAGCAGTACTATGACATGCATGTTATACATTATAAATTTCAAAAATCTTCTTTTTCACTTAAATTTTATGTTAAGTCAAATTATGTCAGATAATTAATTAATCGTAACAGAAGAAGTAAGTTACTGGCTAATTCGATTGTGTTACGTTGTAAACGATTACAAATAGTTATTTTATACGTGTTCTGAATTGTTAACTTATAGTAACCTCATTGAATGCATCACTTACTATATTGGTCCCATCTCCCATCATGCCCAAATTAGACTTTCCCAAAACCCTAATATAAACAACATCTTCAACTCCTCCAAATACCTCTTACTTTAGAAAAAACAACACACATAAAAATCAAACTCTTGATTACATGAATATGGAGTCCTTCTCTCAACCCCTTAAAAAAAAGTCCATTAGACTTTTTGGTAAAGAATTTGTTGTTGGTGATAGTAATCCCAACATGTCTGAATCAACGGACAGTAATCCTTTCCACCATCAACCTAAACCAAATATGATGAATATTCGTACTGTTAAAGAAAGTCATATAGACAAGAATGTTGAAATCATGAGGAAATATGAATGTCACTATTGTTTTAGGAACTTTCCAACTTCTCAAGCTTTAGGAGGCCATCAAAATGCACACAAGAAAGAAAGGCTAAATGCCAAACGATCTCATCTTCAGTCTTCAATAGTGAATGGTAAAATTAATAAAGAATTTTTAATATATAGTAGTTTATTTTTTGATATGATGAATTTTTATTTTTTCAAACAATAAGTCATTTTCTAGGCTCTCTACCTAGCTCCTTGAGGTGAGGGTCTATCAGAAACAACTAGGCTCTCTACCTAGCTTCAAGGTACGTACATAGTGGTAAGGTTTGCATACACATTACCTTTTCTAGATCTCACTTTATAGGATTAGGTATGTTGTTGTTATTACCAAGCACACACATATATAGTGCTCGATCATCATCATCATCATCATTCAACATGTGATCATCGCATATATATATATTATACTGTTACTTTAAATACAACGTTTATTTTGATTGACAGAGACGAACCGTCATCGATTTGGTGAACCACCCGGTGCAGCGACAAGATTAACTCATCATCATTCAACATGGACCAACATTAACAATAATACTCCTACATTTTATGGAAATGGCTATAATGTTTATAGTCCTAATTACAATGAAGCATTTTGGCAAATTCCTCCAACAATTCATCATTATCAGAGTAATAATCCTTCATCTTCTTCTTCTCATAACTCATTTTTTCCTAATGTTGAAAAGAAGAGGGAAGTTCAAGATCATGTGAGTTTAGATTTGCACTTATAAGAATCATAGTTATAATTAATTAATTAATTAATTAGTTAGATTTGCCTTTGAAGAATGATTGGATGTAGTTATATATACATACAATCATTCATCATATAATATGGTACACATAATTCATGTGTGTAATTTCCTTGTTGAATTTCATCACTTGGTGTGAGTTTTTATATTATTTGTGTGATTTGAACTTTGAACTGCATGGTAGCAGATTATTTGTCTTATTTTATCTCTTATATATCTATATGGTTACATATATAATCTTTTATATGATTTAATTGTATGTAATTTATGTACGTTGTGTAGCTATCAACGTATAGAAGTTCAACTCTTTTGTGATTTTTGCTTTTGGTTGTGAGTGTGGTGTTGGAGCGTCTAATGGAGAAGGCCGACCTTATCCTAAGATAGATTTAGAAATAATTTAACTTAATTAAAAGGGAAAATAGTGGTAGAGTTGTGTATATAAAATTAAAGTTATATTTTATGTATTTTAAGAAATGCAATTAGAATGATTATTTTATATATATAAATTGATCTCATTTGCTTCACTATTTGCTCTGTTTTTCAATGGTTATTAATCAAGGTCAAATACGATTTTATTTAAAAGGGCATAGTAGGTGGACGTGCTCCTTAAGGCTATCAGTGGTATTCTAGCAACTTTCAATCTTTAAAAAGTTTAACATTTAATTTTTTATATACATAATTCTTTAGGCATTTAGAATCACCAACCCTTCAATTTATTTTATTTTATATATTTTAAAATAATAATTTTGTTAAATAATTAGTACTTTTCTCAACTTTAAGGACCAAAATCGCATACTTCAAATAATTGAAGATTAAATGTGTATAATTAAATAACACAGAGACTAAAACTGCTATATTTTCCCAAATTGAAATATTTAGTTTCAGTTCAAATATATTAATTGAATTTAATTTATTTTAAAAGTTAATTAAATTGTTTTTTAAAAAGCAAAATGTGATAAATATTCTAAAATGAAACGAGTAATAAATACTTGTACATACAGACAATATAACGACAAAGTCATTTAATCATTCACCATCTCTACTGCCCCTTTGGATAAATGCTTTGGACTTGACTCTTTAGGTTATAATTTTGATCCACCAATTTTTCTTATATATATGTCCCTTTTTGTTTTAAATTTTAGAACAACGTGTCTTTATATACATACAAAGAAAAAGTATGATTGGAGTGTATTGAAAAAATAAAAAAATAAATAAAAATAAATATATATATATATATATATATATGTCTCAATTTGTGTGTCAATTTTCAAATTTTGAAATTTTAAAAAAAAAATTGATCGTAATTTTTTATATATCTTTTAAATATTTTGATTTATCAATTATTATGACTTATAGTACTTTTACGGAGTTTATAAATATATAAATTTCATTTCAAAAAAATTAAAGATTTCATGCGCAAATTTCTGGTCAAATTTAAATTGTTTTACTTTCGAAAAATAAAAAGTGTCACATAAATTGAAACGGACGAAGTAAGAGAAAAAAAAGAAGGGATAATTAGGTAAAATGGTCACTCCGACATTTTATTTATGAAAAACTTGGCCCAATTTTAAAAAATTATTCGAAATGGTCGAAAAGCAAAAAATTTCACATAAATTGAAAAAGGAAGTAAGAGAAAAACAAAAAGGGATAATTAGGTAAAATGATCACTCTTGATATTTTATTGATGAAAAACTTGGCGTAATTTTAAAAAATTATCCGAACCGGTCGAATCCGCTTCTTCTCCTTCCTTCCACTTAAGCCATTAAAGGCTTCTTCTTTTTGTTGCTTTCAGTCTTTCTTTCTTTTTCTTTTATGATCAATCAGCTTTAAAAGTTTGATTTAAATAATTTGATGTACAGTAAATGTGAATCGTTTTAAGAGAATTATATATCAAAAAATTTGAAAGTTCGAGAGAATTTCTTATCTAAAATTTGAGATTGTTTAGAGAAAATTTTGAGTTGGTCGGAATTAAATAGTCAATGTACACTTAACGTATAGTCAATGTATACTTCCTATATAGATAAGTTATATTCCACTTTTCAAGTGGATCATAATGTATAGTCAGTGTATAGCTCAAGTATAGGTAAGTTATTTTCAGCTTTTTGAGTGTATCATAATGTATAGTCAATATATACTTTTTGTGATTTTTGACTTTTTTTTTATAAATAAAAATAAGGAAAATTATGTAATCACACGACTTAAGATAATATAATCTCTAAATAAAACCTACCATTTGAATTAATAACAAGAATCTCGTTTTTCCTTCTCTTTCTCTTAACATCCGGATACATCACTCCACCTCTATCAGCTACATTATAACTTTGTTTATGAATAATGTATCTGGTATAAATGATATTGTTAATACACAACCCCAATTATTTCAAACCTAAATCAGTATAAATCTAGTTTATGTTATGTATCTGATACGTAACTAGGTGTCTAATACACAACTATGTGTCAGGCTAATTAACAATATATATACAATATATATACCCGTGAGTTCTGCAAAATTCAGGATTATTGTAATTTAAGAAACTATCAAAATAAGATATAATTAGCGTCCAAATTAATAAAGTTTATGTATTTTATACTACCATGACTATCTTTTTTTTTAGTTTCATACCTAAACTATTGAGAGAGTGTGTTTCATACCTAAACTATCAATTATTAGTTTGAGAAACACACTTATTTCTGACACATATCTCTTTCTTTTATATAGTAATATATAATATAAATAAGAAGTAAATATAACTATTTATAACTAAAAATATTAGGAATTGAATACTAAAAACCTTAATAAAGATTATTGCATCGTAAAATTTGTGGCTAACATGATTGTGTGTATGATTTTGTATGGCCGACATCTTATCAAAAAAAGTCCTAACTTTTTTTAAAAACGAAATAAAGAATATTTTATTAATAGATCAATATGCGTACAATTTTGTTCTTCATTTGATTATTTTTTCCTAAGATTTCTCCATGATGCGAGGGTTGTTAATGTCTACAAATATCTTTTCTTCAAGATTTATCGGAGTGTAGACTTGATGAAACTCAAAGACGAGATTTGAAGTATTGATCATTCTTTCACCTTTACGATTTTGCGGCTTCAAATTTGCAGAGATATAATTTTTGAGAGAAGAGATGAAGAGTAGATTTGGAACCATGGGATATGTCAATTTCTTTGCAATTTTTTTTAAATATAGAAAAAATAAATCAACCATAAACAAAACCTAAAGAAACAAGAATATTTTATAAATTAATCAAACTAGGTATAATTATGTTCCTCCTCATAAGATTTCTCCATGATTCAAGAATTGTTAGTGATGTATTTCTCGAATTAAGATGATTTGAATTTGATCTCTTTGTTAATATTCCATAAATTTGTGAAAATATGGAGATATTACTCCTTTTATTTTAATTTGATAACTTACCTTTTTCATTTTTAGTTTGTTTAAAAATACTATTCCTTTTTATATCGTAATAACATTTTACAAAATTCAATATCCTTTTTGTTATATATAAAATTATAAGATTCAAAGAATTTTTTTACGTTAAACATATAACTAATTTAAAATTATCAAATTTATTTTATTTTTTAAATTTCGTATTACGTCAAATTAAAATAAATAAATAAATAAAGCGTCCGGAGGACTATTAAATAGACACATCATAAACAGGTATATGTGTTACACGAAGGACAACCTTAAATTTAAACTATTTATTTTATATCATGTAAAAAGTACGATTCCTATTTTTTTATATTTTTTTTAGTACGACTACTAGTTAATACAGTGAGATTTTATTTTCACTTTATACCTTCATCACATAATTATTGGACCCTATGGTTTATGTCTTGAGATAATGTCAACTGACCTAGTAAATACTAGTTAAAGTTCTAGATAGGGATGGCAATTGGGTAATGCAGAGCGGATTGAATTTAACTCACAAAATTTTTAATCCGCCTCATTTAATATTTTTTTTATTTTCAACCAGTCCCATCCTACTCTGCACTGCTTCACATGAACCAGCCCTCTGCATATTTTTTTTAATATTTTCTTTTTCTAGTTAAGTTTGACACTAAAAATAAAATTCATAAAAATAAATTCATTTTTTCATTAAGTTGTATTATTTAATAGGATAGTAACTTAGAATTTTATTTTTTAGAGGTTGATTGGGAACATGTAAGAAATTGAATTATTTTTTATTGAACCATTTTCATTTACTATCTTGAATACTTTAGTAGCTTTAAAGAAATTATCTTAATAAATAATGCTCTATTTTTAAATGTGTATTTTAAAAATTAAAATATTTCCTTTTTTTATATAAATTTTATTTAATTAAATTTAATTTATTTTTAAAAACTTTCAAAAAATAAAATTTGACACAAATATTTTTTAGACAGAGTAATAAATATTTATATGTACGGATAATATAATGATAATTCATTTAGCTACCATCTATACTGCCATTTGGATAAATGCTTGACAGATTCTTTAATAATTTTGTACCATCATATAGGAAAAAGGCATAAATACTCCCTTATACTAAGCTCTAATTTTTAATTACACGTTTTTTTTATTATTATTATGTCTTGTTACTCCCTTAAACGATTTTGGAGTATATTATTTACACCCTAAAGATTTAGGTGGCATGCAATGTGTGTATTGCAGCCAAAAGAATTATAATTTTTTCGATAACGTTTCATCATATCGATTTCTTTTTTAATATCGATACAACTTGATTAAGAGTAACAAATAGAAGTTAAAACATGATATTACGCATGTATACTACCGTAGGACTTCGACAGAGAATTTTTAAAAATATTTTTTTTTTTACTATTTCAAAAAGTGGTGAAATAAGAAAACATGATAGACATTCACCCATTGTTTTATTGTAGTGTAAAACAAAGTTAAACAAAGACAGTCTAATCAGATGAGTGGAAAGAAGTTAATGAAGATGGAACTCAAGAACTATTAAAATTAAGTATTCAATAAGAGAATTTAAATCATACAAAAATAAATATACCTAATACCTTATTATAACTTGCTTCTCAAAATCGTTGAAATTTCTTATAGCTTACTACTCAAGATACATACTATGCTATCTAACTTTAGGCGTGCACAAGTAAACAATTAAACTTGCATAAAGCTAAACATGTAAAATACACATACGTTCTACGTAACATATCCAAATCACTTCGAATGTATCTCATATGAAATTGCTACATAGGACACCATGAAAGACATGATCAGTTAAGACCAAATTAAAAGACACATATACACAATAGGGAGATTTATATGATACTATTAAATTGCATTAATTTTTAGAGCTCCCCTTATAAATTACCTGACCTTATTATATGACAAGGTCAATTTCATCAGTATTAGCAATAATTGTTTAACCCCTGGCCATAAGTTTTTTTTTTTTTTACAAACAGATGCCAATCTCATCAATAAAAGGATCGACTGAAGAATATTTTTCAATATTCTTAAAACGATTGTCAGTAAATCCAACGTAATATCAGCTAACATCTTTAAAGACAATAACTCAAAACATATTCAAATGATATGTATCGAGAGGAGGTTCTCAGAGTTCACGTGAATTCATATTTTCTTATGTAAATTATATACAATAGTGTTATATTTTTTTAAAAATATTTAAATAT
Organism: Solanum acaule; assembly: GCA_036250505.1. Lineage (NCBI taxonomy): Eukaryota > Viridiplantae > Streptophyta > Magnoliopsida > Solanales > Solanaceae > Solanum > Solanum acaule. The sequence continues at coordinate 14,543 of JAJOOR010011762.1, read as the reverse complement.
AGGTGTGAACTCACATTTAAACTATGATATAATAAGACGATAATGATTGGATGCACCTTTTTAAGTGAGGATAGAAATTTAAATCTTATATTTTTTATTTTTTTTAGTAACACCTCTCCAAGTGGTTATCGGTACACTTTTGGCTTTTCAATTAATTTATTTATTTTTTGCTTTCATCTTTCAAAAATTTTGAGTGTGATTGAAAATTTCTAAAAATAATTAGCACTTTAATTTTTTTATATAATTAAATTAAATGTGTATGTTAAAATTTAAAGAGATAAGTGTCAAAAACACACCTAAATTATTTTCTTTTTTTGAGTTTCATACCTAAACTATCGATTATTAGTTTGAAAAACACACCTCAGTGGTGTGTAATACACTCCCTCTTTTATTTGCAAAAACCTTGTCACATGACATTCCACATAGATAAAATACTCCACCTTGACAAAAATTTAAAAAATTATTAATATTAGTTAAAAGGAAAGACTAAAGTATTACCATCCCATTATTTTTTAGAAAAAGTAAAATTAAAATATATTCTCACCCCACTCCACCATCTTCTACCCCCCCCCCCCCCCTCCTCCGCCCAATCTCCCGTCCTTTTATTTTTCAAAATTCTTTTATAAAATATTTTTAAAAAAATCAGACCTCATCCCCTCCCCTAATAAGTGATAGTTTATGTATGAAACTCACACTCTCAATAGTTTAGGTATGAAACTTAAAAAAAGAGTCCGGAGCCAAAAGGGCAACTTTTTTCCTTCAAAAAACCTAAACGGCATGTCAAATTTTTTTAAAACCAAAAGGACAAAATCTGAGGGAGCGATATCCTTCTAACTCCGTTTAGGCCGTTAAAAAAAGTTTCAACTAAAAGTTGCTGCCGCAGCAGCGATTTTGTTATTTTTTTTTAAAAAAAAAAAATCTTAAAATCACTGCTCCAGCAGCGTTGTTGTCAGAAAAATAATTTCAAACATTTTTTTTAATTAGCAGCAATTTCTTAATTAAAAAAAATGAAATTATTTTTTCTTAAAATCGCTGGAGAGAAGCGTTTTTGTAAAAAAAAATAATTTTGAATCTTTCTTTTTGACAAAAACGCGGCTTATTAAAAAAATTAGAATTTTTTTTTTCTTAAGATCGCTGCTCTAGCAGCGTTTTTGTCAAAAAAAATAATTTCAATTTTTTTTTAATTAGCAGCAATTTCTCAGCGCTTTTAAGAGTTAAAAAAAAAAAATGACAAAATCTGGAGCAACAATTTAAGAAAAAAAAATTCGAAACTTATTTTTTTGACAAAAACGCTGTTGGAGCAGCGATTTTAGTTTAAAAAAAATTGTGAAAAAATCGCTGCTGGGGCAGCGATTTTTAATTGATTTTTTTAACGATTGAAACAAAGTTAATTTTGTGCAAAGGATATCGCTTTGCCCTTTTGGTTTTAAAAAAATTGATATGCTATTTATATTTTTTGACACAAAAAAGTTGTCTTTTTGGCTCCGGACTCCTTAAAAAAAAGATAATTTAGATGTGTTTTAGACTTTTATCTAAAATTTAATATAGTATTATATATTTTGGACCTATAATTTTTAAAATTTAACGGTTCAGTGTTAAAAACTAAAAAATCAAAACGGACAAATTTATATCTTAGATGCATCTTTTCATAATAATACATCCATCCTTCTAAAATTCTGGATACACCTCTGAATGTGATGCACTTGAAACATTATAATATGAAGTCATTGTAAGTTGAGTAAACCTTGGAAGTGCATATGCAAAATTACCCAGGAATATGGTCATTCACCCATTAAAAATCACTGTGATAAATAAGTATGTCACGCACATCTAAGCGAAAAATAGAAAGAAAAAAAAGTGCATAGATTTCAATTGGATACCCTTCTTCACCCGCACTAAGCAAGATTAGTTCACGCATCTTCTGTAGAGTACTAACGTAAACTTGTCTCTTGAATACATTATATTGTTCGGAAAAGGTCCTAATATACCCTCATACTATGCGAAATTAAACATATTTTCCCTCCGTTAATACTTCAATTCACTAATGCCCTTAGCGTCATATACTTGGTCCAAAACATGTTGTGCAAGTCGGGCCATAAAATTCTCTCTTTAACCCCACACTCCTGCAGCCTTCGGAGATATAAAGTTAGTAATAGAGAAGTGACTACAACAACAACATACCTAGTGTAATTCCACAAGTCGAGTCTGAAGGTAGGATATATGCACATATTACCCCTACCTTTGTGGGGTAGAAAACTCTCGACGTCAAAAAGAAATTAAAGGGCTCTTTAGTCACAGTTAGCACCGATGAGGATGCAACAATTTACAAACAATGACGAGGCATTTTGTTCTAATACAAAGCACTTAGATACAAGATCAATTTTAACAGAAGCTCAAAGTGTTTTCTTCCAAGCTCAAACATTCCTATTATTACAAAGTAAAAACCATATATTTTATCAAAAAGAGAAGTCATCAAAGCAATGAGCATGCATCTTTTGAATTGACAATTGCTCCAACTATATATAATTCGTTGCAAAATTTGAAGTAAAGTTTGGCTCTGATTTTGTGCACCTCAAGTCAATCAGCTGAGTCTTTTAGGTTGAACACCAGAAGTATGGGCCTCCTCAATACGTCTGGTAAGCAATGATATTCCGTAATGTGAGGCACTTGAAGCAGTGTAATATGAAGTCATCGTAAGTTGAGAAAAAATTGGAAGTGCATATCCTGTAATGCAAAATCTGGTCATTTACACATCGAAAATTACCTTAATAAATAAGATAAAAGCATGGGAAAAGATCTTTGATTATTGTCATTGAAGTACTTTCCAGTGAATGTAAAATGAGTGGCTACTTCATTTTCCTTTAAATGGCACTTTTTTTTTTTTTGATGACAAGGGAAACCCGCAGCCGCTACCCTTTGGGTGCGCACAGGGTAAAACCCCCGCTCCTATGCAATAGCTTGCAAACCACATAGGAGAGGTAACCCGCACTAGGCAAGCCTGGTAAGACGAGCATGACCCAGAAGGCAAACCCCTTGCTTTCGCTGGCAAGGAGTTTCGAACTTGAGACCTCCAACATGGAAGTCCCAAGCCCAAACCACTGGGCCACCCCGAAGGGTCCTTTAAATGGCACTTTCCCATGAATTATTCCTACAAAATATTATACAGAGCCTAATTTATTGATATATACGAATTTCTAATTTTGAAAAATAAACTGAAGACATACGTCTTTGGAACAAGTAGGGGGAGAGGATCGACTGGGCCTGCTTTTTCAATCAATCTCCAACTGCAACCGCTCGGTGCCGAGCACATCTAAGAGACAAAATAGAAAAAGAAGTGCATGGATTTCAATTGGATACCCTTCTTCACCCACCCTAAGCAAGATCAGTTCAGCAGGCAAATTCACGCATCTGCTGCAGAGTACAAGCGCCAGCCCTAGAGCAAACTTGTCCCCTGGATACGATCTATTGTTCTGGAAAGGTCAAAATATACCCTCATACTATGCGAAATTGAGCATATTTGCCCTCCGTTTATACTTCAATTTACTTAAGCCCTTAGCATCAAATACTTGGTCCAAATACGCCCTTATTCTGCTCAATTGTGCATAGTATTTAGACCAAGTATTTGACGGTAAGGGCATAAGTGAACTAAAGTACTAACGTACGGAAAATCTGCTCAATTTTGCATAGTATGAGGGTATATTTGGACCTTCTCTGTATATTGTTTAAACTTGCTACCAAGAATAAGTACAACAAAGCGATAACTAAAAAACTAAGTCTAGTAAAATCAGATATGTCTACAATTCTCCAAATTTAGAAGTATTTGAATCTTCGGATCCTTGATTGTGCCTGGCATGACACAACTGTTCACTGACCATGCCTCTTATTCAAGCGCTCAACATTTCTTATCGTGACAAGAAGATGCACATATCTTGAAGAAGACAATTAACCTTAGCATAACAGAAAGCTTGCTCAACAATGACCTGAAACTAACAAGTTCGAATATATGGCATGCATTCAACAAAATACGGGTACCAAAACATGTGCAATTTTCTTATAAGAAAAAAAATGGGTACCTAAACTGTAGAAGACAAAATTTGTGGACTACTCCACTTTTGACATTGAGCTGTAAGGAAGGAAAAGGTGCTTAAATTTATTATGTGCATAGACTGCAGTTTCTGTGGCTACTTAGTTCACATGATTTGAGAATGAACTTGTCAACCACATGACCATGGAAGTTACAGGTGTGATGTAGCCTTTTCTTCTCTCCAAGAATTATTTCCAGGTGAGGCTTGTCTACTTTTCCATTAAGTATCATAGCACTTCCTTAGTGCTGGTTTAGACATCAGTCATACTCATTACAACAACATTCCCAGTGTAGCTAGGGAGGATAGAGTGTATGCAAACCTTACCTCTACCTCAAGGTAGAGAGGCTCTTTCGATAGACCTTACCTCCACTACAAAGTGGGGTTTAGACATCAGTCATTCAAAAATAAAATAGAATGCACCCTGCTGAGCCCACATTATATTATTACCAGTTACCACAATTACCTTATTTGGTCGATTAAGTTACACCTTTAAAATACGACAGATCAACACTAGAGGGGTTATTTCTGATATATGTGATAGTTAACTTCTCACTTGATGGAACATGAAAATACAAGACCTTTAGAGAACTGGTTATCTCTCTCACCAAAAATATGTTGTTTCCATCAAAAAAATAACTGGAGTAAGATTGAATAGGAACGAAAGCAGTTTTTCGTCAAGTTTAAAGAATCAAAGTGATTCTACTCTACATATAGATAGAAACAGATCAAGGTATGTCTTCTTGATCACAGCATTCTTTTCGCATCCATTATAAATTCTGATTCCTTACAGGATATAGTTGAAAGCAATGTTCATTAGAAGTAGATAAGCAGGGAGTGAAAATATCACCAACAATTATATACTTACATAAAACGGAAGATTAAACATTAGGCTTTCCTAAATTACTCAAAATACTGATGGGATAAAGTGATACCCAATTATATTAAGATAGAGAAAGTAAACTAAAACAGAGATACCCAAGTAATTATTGCATTAACCTTCAAATTACCAACTTTTAAGCATTAGTGCATAGGGCAGTATTGTTGCTGAGGGTTACTTATCTAAAAAAAAAAAGTTAATATGCTGAGTGTCATGGCAACTTTATCGTCAATTCATAACATAACACGTGCTAAATTGAAAGAATGAAGATTAGAATGAAATTAGAACTTCACAGAATTACCTCCAAATGTCGCGCTAGCTGCAGAGAACATGAGTAGTGGAGGAAGCTGCAAGAACAAAACAAGGGGAAGGGTGAAGCTTTAGATAACACATCAATTGTATGCTCAACTATACATAGATTTGAGTACAACACAAAAATCAAGAATATAATGAATAGGAGGGAGAGAGGAAGAAAAGAGTTTAAGATCAGAAGAGTGGATTAAGTGCCTACCCCTATAACAAATGGAAGCCACTTTGGACCCTTCACGTGTCTCTGGACAAAAGGAATTCCTGAAAAGTACTAGCGTTAAGACTTCAGCTATGAATTCATTAGATAAATGAGAGGAGTATTTAGTTTAAGATTTCAACCCCGATTTACTATAAGGAGAGTAATAAAATAAAGAAAACAAAGATAAGCACAGAAGAGATGATTAATTAATCATGCCTGTATTGAAACCATGAATTGCACTGAGCAGTCCACCAATTCCAGAGCCAGCCTACACAAAGGTAAAAAATATTACTTTAACTAGTTGGTAAAAGCTCTTCATATTATGATTGCACTATAACTCTGTTCACTATGGGTTTATTAGCCTTGTCCAACCGATTATAAAAATTATGATTAGTAAGACAAGGGTAAAATATTCGGCTTCAGGTAAAAGATAGTCTTTCTGATTTTCAGGTGGAAGACATTCAAAAACGGAACTCTTTCAGGGGTTACAATAGAAACTTTCCTCTGCATTGAACTCAACTAAGCTCAATTCCAATTTACTATGAAACAAATCCTTGAAGATTTGGACATATACAAAACATTCATATAACATTAAGAGCTCTTCGGCATCAACCACTTTCGGCATCAGCATGGTGTGTTATTGTCAGCTTTGGGCCAAGCCTGCACGATTTCCCAAAAAGCCTCACGCCATTAAGACTATCCCCATACTTTTTTCCATGATCATGGTTTTGGGCTAGGTTACCAATCTCAAGAGGAGGATTCAACAGCTTATAAGTAGCTTACATTTCTTTTTAGCTACCAGTATGGATTTTGTTTACGCACACGCAACAATTTCCTCCATTAACTAAGTTCCACATGATCCATTACCATTCATGGGCTAATTCAGAGCTGGTCCCTACACCATCACTACATCATCTCCCTACTCATCTCGCAGTCATTAGGTTAAACAGCTGAAAGATACACTTAATATGTGCGATATTGTCCTCTTTGGGACAAACATGTACAGTTTCCCTAAAGGGCCTCATACTATTAAGGGGTTGTTTGGTTGAGAACAAGTTATCCCGGAATTAATTATCGTGATATAAGTTATTCCACCGTGTATATGGGATAACTTATCCCATCACTGAGGTCTAATTGGTGGGATAAATAATCCCAAGACTGCCAAATACCTCCAACCAAACGCAAGATAAAATAGTCCTGCATTTTATCCCTAAGATTATTATACCTTATATCTCACACCAAACGACTCCTAAGAGTAACCAACACTTATCATTGGTTTAGTTTTCTTTCCGGCTACCAATGTGGGACTTTTTTCTCACACAAACGACATCATTTAATCCTAAAATTTGTCAACACTATTAAGAGTATCCTATCCAACAACTTATAAGTAGGTTACTTTTTATTTTTAACTACCAACGCCGGGACTTTGATCACAAATACCAAACACCATTCAATCTTAAAATTTGTGACTACTTAGGTAAATTTTAATCACAACAACAGATTTGGCTAGTTTGATCTTGCAGTTCAAATACCATTCGAAACAGGTAATATAGCATACTAACCACAGCCGTGAAATCATGCAGAACAGGAGTAATCGTCCATTCTCCACTTTTCTGCACCGAAATCAAACAGAAACAGCTCAAATTACTAGCTAGGCATTTCATCGAGCATGTAATAGGCAAGATGTGTACAATTACAAAAACACAAAAAAACGAGTAGAATATGATACATACTGAATTGGAGTTCAAGAGAGAAAGACAACGAGGACATCTAGCAGAGCCGAGGCCAGGTTTGATTGTAGGATCATGATGGAGATTACCTCTCTTCAATTTTTCTTCGTATACCTCTCGTGTTCCCATGTCAATTGAGGGAGAAGCAAAAAAAGAGAACCTTTCAGCTCATGTGTAGAACTACGATATAAGATGATTTGTGATTGGGCCCGTAATGGATGTTGGACTTGAGTTTTTGAGCGTTATGGCCCAAAAGTTGGAAAATAAAAAAGTATAATTTACATAAATCTCACAAGAACAAATTACATTATTTTCCTACTCTTTTCTAAATTACAAAAATTCCTTAAAATTTATGGACTTTCGGATACATCATTGGACTTCCGGATACATAGGAGAGGGATGTATAAGAGATGGGATAAGACATTTGGATACGTAGGGAAGGAATGTATCTGAGAGGGGAGGGATGTATCAGAAAGGGGATAGAAATATATCATCAACGAGAGCGGAGTGATGTATCCGAAAGGGGAATTTTAGAGATCATGATAAAATAAGATGTGTATATAGGTAATTTTTCCAATAAAATAAGAGGAAACAACACAAAGTATAATGGTATTGGTGCTAATTACACGTTGAAACAACAATTTTTATAATTATATTTCTAAGAAAAAAAATATTTATGATACATGTATATCACAAATATGTAGGTCAAATTAGTTGTAATTTATTCTTGATACACTATATTCAAGCATGAAATACATATGGGATATATTGATTGTCTCGCTCTCCTCTCCTGCTTGCTTCTCTCTGCCTCTCGCTCGCCTCTCTCCTTATGTATTTGTATAATAAAATCTATCCAAGTTCTTACAAATTTGTGTATCTCTGCATCCACTACTAATTTCATTCCATGTATCTGATGTCAATTTCATCAATGTATTTGGTAAAAAAAAAAAATTAGTGTATTTGGGTCGTAGCGATGTTTTGATGATAAGGTTGTTTGAATCCAACCAGAGATAGCGAGAGAGAGATATAGATAGATAGAGAGATGAGGGGATTTGTTAGCTTTATGCATCGGATCGAATCTCTCTCACAGAAATAGGGGGAGATAGAGGAAAGAAGAGAGAGATGGGGATAAGAAAGTAGAGAGAAGTGTGGGGGAGGAGAGAGTGAGAGACTGAGTATACCATATTATTGTTGTCAATGAGAAAGACATTGTACTCAACAACAATATCATCAGTTTTGATCAAGACGTCAAAAGTGTGTGTCTTCGTCAGAGCATAAAAAGTAGACATATCGTCAACACTTAGATATGACCATATTCCTACTTGAAACACTTAACTTTGAAAGTTTGATAGATGACCTGATTTGAAATTATTCTGTCAATAGAGAAAAAGACTAGTATCACTAGTTGTGACATAAAAAAACAAGAGCCTTTTGAGAACATAAACACAAGCAAAAATGAAAATATCAATTTCACTAACAATAACTATTTTGTGAACACTGGACATGATTATATTCCTACCTAAAATTGAACAAGCACAAAGTCATGCTAATGTGTTAGGGTTTATGAGTTATCTCACATATAGTTAGAGTGAAATTTGAAATCATGACAATTCAATATAATTCCTAAGTTACCCTTTCGATTTATCATGACTTGCACAACCTAAAGGTGCTATATTTCAAACATTTTTATTAAACTTTAAAGGGTCATTTCTGCACAAATGTCTTACTCTAATTCCAGCTGATAAAGCCCAAATTGTTCTCTTCAGTCCATATTGCTAAAAGCCCATAATTTATCGGCCCATTCCCAATCTAAAACCCTAGAAGTTCTATACATATATACAATGTGCTCTATATTTATCTTCCGCTAGGGTTTCAGTCGTTCTCTCTCTCTCTTTTCACAAGCACCTACAGCGAGAGCAGAAGAAGAAAATGCCGGCCGGTCATGGTTTGAGGTCTCGAACGAGAGATTCATTCTCTCGCGCCTTCAGGAAGAAGGGTACCATCGCACTTTCAACCTACTTGAGGATTTTCAAAATCGGAGATTATGTTGATATCAAGGTGAATGGTGCTATTCACAAGGGAATGCCTCACAAGTTCTACCATGGACGTACTGGTCGTGTTTGGAATGTTACCAAACGCGCCGTTGGTGTTGAAGTCAACAAGCAGGTCCTTCCTCTCTCTTTTCACTTCCACACACAATTAAACTTTATTTTGAGCATTTTTTGTATGATTATATCGTGAATAGGTGCTATTACTTTGTCTGTTTTGTTTTTGTTGATTGGATTTATTAGGTTTAGATAGTTGTAATTAGTTTAGGTGTAGAGATCTAGCATTTGCTCATTTTCCCTTGCCGTGAATGTTTGCTTATACTAGTAACTGATTGGTTTTGTTGATTTGATTCATAAAATTATGATGTTATTGCTAGTTTCTGTAAAAAGATATGGTATCTCCTGATTTTGCCTTTGCTTATTCATTGTGGTGAATATTTGTTCTAACTTTTTGCTTTAGTATTGGCGGATTAGTTCCTTTTTGTGAATGTCTGCTTAAGATTTGTTGATTAGATTTATAGGTCGAGACATTTAATGCTTGTTTCTGTAGAGATATATGATATCTTTTCATTTTGCCATTGCTCGTTGTTCCTCATCTGTTTAGTATTTGCTGCTTGAATTCGTAGGTTTATATATAGATATATGTTATCTTCTTTGCTCGTTGTTCTCGTCTGTTTAGTATTTGCTGATTGGATTCGTATGTTTAGATAGTAATAGATAGTTCATGTAAAGACTGCTGCGGTACTCTCATTTTGCTGTTCTTTATTCATGTGATTGAAACTATATTTTCTAAGTTACTAGCTATGTCATTCCGTTTGCATATATGTTTTTTTAGTTTAATGCAATTGCTTCAGTGTTAGAGCTAGGAATTTATACATGGGGATTCAAAGAAAATACTTGAGTGCGACACATAGGTGCTAACCCATTGCTTGAAGCAATGCTTGAATCCCCTTTGTCATGAAACTAGAATCTTCCCTTATGTCGAGAAGATTCAGCAGTCAGTATTTAACCCAAACGTTTATTTGATCTGTACAATTTATTTTTGGCAAAAAGTGTATTTGTTGTGTTGTTGTAAATACTTGTCATGAATTAATGGAGTAGTTAGAGTTCTGCTGATTAAGTTTCTTTAATTAAGTTCAATTTAGCTTAATGGACCTTAGTGAGAATGTATATTGGTTTAACAGAAGCCTCATTGTGTTTTTGATCATTAATGGGATGTCATTTTGGAAGTTGGGGAACAAAAACTTGCAAGTTCTTATTTTATTGTATCATTCAATAATGATTTGATTTATGGTTTATACAACTTCCTGCATAGACCAGATTAAAGAGATTGAATTCATTTTATTGGGCTTTCTCTTTTTCTTGCTTACTCTTCGAATGATATCTGACACATTCTTAGAATTAAAAAAATGATGATGTGTTTTGTTATTTCTTCAAAACAATGCTGGTATTCCCCTTAACTGCGTGCAATAGTAGTATACTGATTGAATTATCAAAGACATTCTAATCTATATTGGGGTTTTGACCATTTTTTTGCATCCTTGATGTGAAAGGTTTGTTGCTGAATTTTTCTTTGAGTATGTTTGCTTTTGTTGTTCCTTTCTCATTAATGTTTGTGCTGTATGTCAATCTGACTCTTTTTTGTTCTGTTTCTCAGGTTCGTAACAAGATCTTAAGAAAGAGGATCCATGTGAGGATTGAGCACGTCCAGCAATCTCGATGCACTGAAGAAGTCAGGGAAAGGATTAAGAAGAATGATCAACTAAAGGCTGATGCCAAGGCTAGAGGAGAAGTCATCAGCACAAAAAGACAACCACTCGGACCCAAACCAGGGTTCATGGTTGGAGGTGCTACTTTGGAGACAGTTACCCCCATACCATATGATGTGGTTAATGATTTGAAGGGAGGTTATTGATCTTAGTCTGTTTCTGAGAGGTGTTGTTTTTTTCTATTTGCGTTTCTGAAATTGAAAAACAGAATTAGTTTTGTTGGCGTCAACTCCAGACATTGCTTGTTAGTTAAATTTTGTTTACATTGCCATTAGAGGCCTTTGTTGAACTTTTACTACAAAAGTGAAGTCAAGTATGTCTATCTATTACCTAAGTTCCCTGCATTTTAAGATAATTTTTTTGATACAGCTGTGTTCTTGAGCAATTTGACTATGCATTTCATTGGAGAAATACCTGCTATGTTAGCCATTGGTGTAGTGGTATGTGAAATGGCTTGAGAATCATGAGGTGTCGGATTCAAACTTCGATGGACAGAACTACCCATAAGTTCCATTTGGTATGCACCCAAATGAGCATTTTTTATCGTTGGGTTTTTATTTGTTGTCTCTAAAAGGAGTATTAGTTATAAATTGTATAATCTTTAGATATATAACTAATCAAAGTAATATTTAACTAATTACTATACGTATCCAATTTCATTAGTGGACCTCTTATATATTTTAGGATTCGTTGAAATATTTGATTATTATTGTATGTTACTGCAAAATCTGAAAGAAAAATCAACGATCTGTTTGGTTTGATATGTTTCCATCATTATTATTGTGAAAGCACGTCTAAAAATAGTTAATCTGAGACAACCTATTTTGTGACCACCCTTGCCCCGGTTAACAATACAATATTGAGAATGATTCATGAATTATAGATTTAAATAAACATTGATATCAGAATTATTAATCAAACCATATTTGATGGTCAATATCAAGATAAACTATGGATTCAATTGAACCCGTCCTTATAATGCTAGCTTTAGCAACATCCATTATATTTCTTGACGGTTGATTAAACATTTGCAATATGATTTCAATGTGTTTTGTAGATTCTACCCCATAATGAGCTAGTCGAATTAAAAAGTTTTGCTCCCTATATACATGTCGAATATGTCTACTATTCAACGTTTTTTTTGAAAGGAGAAATGGGGAGGAGATTATAACGTGGCGAATCGAATTCTCATCAACAAGGTGGAAGTTTAGGTAATCAATATTGATGAACATGAACTAGATTGTTTTGGTTTTCCAAAATCAGTTACGAGTATTCCAAATGTTCCATGTGAAAAAAGGCATTAGGATTTTGTCTTTTTAATTGCCGTAGGCATGTTATCCATATGTCATACATGCCAAAATTTAGTCTTGGCGACATTTCTAACTTGTATTTTGGCCTTCTTTGTTTTATTTATGAGGTATGTATTTGGCATATTTATATTGGGACTCTAATTAGTTTGATTTTACGTTTGTAGGGTCCATTTAAAGAAGAAGTATTTAATATCGATTTGTTTTCATACTCAATACATAAATCAAAAACATCTGATTAAGAGTGAAGAAATTTTATCCATCCCCTGACAACTCTCTGTGGACATATATTTGGTTCTTTAATTAATGACATAAAGCTCCAATGACATTTTTCTTAAATATTTTTTGAAAATCAAATGGATCATCCACATCTATAAACAATAAATAATAATAAGATAATGACTATGCTAACAATTAATAATTGTTGATTTCGAATGCCTATTTGATTATCGAGGTATGAATAAAATGAAGATTCAAGTTTTAGCACTACCGTTAACATGAGTAAAATGAGAGTAAATAGTACTCAAATATTGGTAAGCTATTAAGCATAGATTTTATAGTAATTAATATGAAATATATATGAAAAATGCATGTATATATCATATAAAGATGAACGAGTTTTTAAATTTTCAATTGTTCAATGAATCAAGCAAACTAAATGATTCAAACAATCTTGATTAATTTAAAAAATTATTCAAACAATCATAATAGTAATAAAATCTCTCAACACATATATATATTTTTAATAAATTTATTTATTTGTTGTTACGAACACTCACAATACATGTATACTAATGAGACTAATTACTACTTACTAATTATAGTTAAGTTTAATTCGAGTAATTTGGTTAATTTCAAATATTATTTGACATTAGTCATAATGGGATATTATCAAAAATTTATTTGGCAAGTCCCTAATAGTTTTTAATTTTTTTTTTATTATATATATATATGTTGGAAATTAGCATGTCCGGACGACTCTCTTCAGCTCCGCTACGACCATCTTTCTTCTCTGTAAAACCCTAAATCGATTCATTTCTGTCTAAAATTTTCTCTTTTTCTTCGATCTGTCGCTTTTTCCCCCAAATCTTTCAACTTAGCATTTGATTCCATTAGATCTCTCTCAATTTTTCTCTTAATTGGGTATTTTTTTTTTCATTTTTAGGGCTTTTCTGCGATTTTCTGTTGAATTTATTGACGGTGTAGAAGCAGAAGGTAAGGCTGGCGATTGGTGTAGAGTTCAGGTTATGGCGGATCCGCCATATGTCCACCAACGACAACGAATTTTTCTGAATTGTTTTTGCTTAGTATTTGTTGGTTGTGTTTGTGGAGTAGTGTTGAGAAGAGAGTGGAAAGCTTTTTGTGAACTTCGAGAATGCTGAGTGTGTTACGGGTGCATCTCCCGTCCGATATACCGATCGTAGGCTGTGAACTCACGCCTTATGTCCTCTTACGACGGCCAAACAAGGATAAGTCTGTTATTTCTGAGGATGTTTCAGAGTCTGCACCGATTGATGGATATTTCTTGAGATACAAGTGGTCAGTTGGTTTATTTTTAGCTTTTTTTGGTGTATTTTGCTATATTTTTTGCTTTGTGATTTGATTCTACTGTGTTTGTTTGGAAAAAAAAATGTAACTTTATGGTGTTTCTAATTTAACAAAACATTTTGTGTAAGTGTACTGTTTAGTCTGTTAAAGTTTGAGGATTTGTAATCAAGCAAATGATAGGCAAACAGGATAAAAAAGACTGTCTTTCATGTTCCAATTGATCTGAATAGATGATGTATTGGAAATAGCTCCACTGTTCTGTGATCCCCTAAAAAAATTTTGGTGAGGATTTTTCGTGCTCTGTATGTGAAAGCAGAAAGGGGCAATTTTTGTCTAATTCGTTCTTCCTAAGTTTTCTTTTTTTGTATGGAAAGTGAAATGTTGTGCAGATGGGAAACTTTTTTTTGATATCGGAACTTTCTGGTAGCTCAGGTGGGTAGCTCGAAGTTACTGATTGGCAGTTTTAATTCCTCACTTTATGAGGACATTTAGTTGATGGTGGATATATGATCCTGTTTGGAATGATACTATCAGGCATTTTGTTAGGCATTTGCTAATTGATTGACATATGTGGGTTTTACTCACATTTTATGGTTTGAGCCAGCAGATGGGAAGCTTCTTCTTTTTTTCTTGGTGTGTGTGTGTGTGTGGTGGGGCGGGGGGGGGGGGGG
>JAJOOR010011761.1:0-22106 GCA_036250505.1 Solanum acaule | reverse complement strand
TCCTCATTCTATCTGCTATGGCATACATGGAACTGGTAAAAAGTTACTCAATTTTTCGCAACAGTATGCATTTTTTCCTTATTTGGAATTAACTTGCTGCTCTATTTGTCGTTGTTGGAAGAGATGGTTTGTGAAAGGGAATGCAGTAGGGGTGAGGATTACCGCTTGGTGAAACTCATAATTATTGACTACAATGTAAGAGATTCTATTTTCACTCAACATTTCCAATTTTCTGAGAAATTAACTCTTGTCATAACTTGTTAGCTTGGAGAGTTTGATCTTTCCCTTTTCTTGTAATTTATTGTGGCATGGCATATAACAGAGAAAAAGAGAAAGGGATGTTATAGTGGAGTGCAGAGGACATGATGCTGCTAGGATTCAGAATGTTCAACATGCTCATGGGTGAGTGAGGAGTAGTCTTAAAATTACTTTCAAGAGTGTTTAGAAAATGGAAGTTCTTAATTTAATCTGAACAGTTTCGCTGTAGCATAACAGACAGTTATATGAAAAATTATGAGGTTTTCCTGACTATATATTGCGTCCAATCTGAAGAAGCATATTTACGTACTTGAAAATGATGGTCAAACATATGGCAAAAAGACCGGTTATACGAGTTTAAGGATTCTCTCCCTAACACGTTCCTAATTGGTTTTGCCACAAGATGGGAGGATGATGTTGTCAATATGCTTGAAGAGAAGGAACAGAAGCACAAGATTCTTGTTTCTTTCGAGTGTGAGACACTGAAAGCAGGTAAAGAAGCTGAGGACCATATCAACAAATTCATGCCCAAATTAGCCGGGACAGATGCTGTTGGTATGTTACCCTATTGCCATCATTTTACACTTTACGAAGATTTGTCTTTCCGATAGTAATGTGTCTCTGATAATGGTGTTAGCTTTCTCTAATAATCTTATATGGATATCAAACAAATTTTGGACTAGTGGATTTCATGACTTCGGCATGTTTCTGTGTTATTGCTCCTTGCGGCTGTTTAAATTGTACCAACTGCACTTTTTATTTCCGGATAAGCCGAACACAAAGAAGGGAAAGAAAGACGACTTTAATTAAAAAAAAAAAAAGAGGGAAAGAGGCTTTTCAAATGTTTACCTCAATTAAACATCTAACCAGGAAATTTCACCATTATTTGCACCAATTTGTAGTATTATGATCTGAAAGTTTGGGTCTTCATATGAGATATCTATGTTGCTCGGATTCTCCAAAATTGCTACTGCACTCGTGCCGGATCCTTCAAAAATACATAACCTTTAGAGGATCCGACACATACCTGACAGTATTTTTGAAAAGTCAGAGAAACATAATGAGATATGCAGCATGTAAGAATGGAAGACGTATTCAACTGCCATTCCACGGATAAACATCTCTTAAAGTCACAGTTATTCTTTCCTTGATATCATAAAAATAGTACTGTCCTCGACTTGTATGTCCAAAACTTATATCCATCTTTCCTTAAGCTCTTCCTGATCTTTTGACACATTTATTTATTGCTGCCTCCTAAATACTGGCTAAATCAAGACCTTCAGCATAATGTCCCATGGACTACTTAAGTAGATATGAAGGTTTTGTAGTGTTGGTTTTGATTAAGAATCAGGAAATTTCATCCATGGAACTCTCTTTGTACTCAGGAAGTTAGTTTGACCAGATTACATCCAGACGCTACTTACGCCATCTTTCCTCAATCAAAAGGGGACACAGACAATCAACCATGTCCTGATATTGTTTTATTTGCGAAATTGGATGTTAAACTTGTTTTACTGACACATGGAAGTAATTTCTTTCTAGCCTCCTGATCTTATCTGCCACATTCTTGCAGTTAACATTGGCAAGATGAGGATTGTAGGCCTGGACTTCGAAGATGCAACTAGTGATGAAGATAATAACCAGCAGAATATTTGAGCTGCAGCTCAGCTGCACTACCTTGTGTCTCTTGGGCAGTTGACTGCAACAATTGTTTCAGAATATAAATTGGGATGTATTATATAGTTACTCATGCAGTTTTAAGCTTATTATCTTGGCGTTATGTTATTTCAAAAAATGCTATGGATTTTGCTAATTTTCATTTTAGATTAAGATGTATTACTAGTTAACCGCGTTATACTGGGCCTTCAAGCTCAATATATATATAAATATGGTGCACAGAATCAAGCCAAACTCTTTTGATTACTATTAAGCTATGTTTACAATTTCTGTGAGTGTAGAATCCTTTGCTTTCTTCTTGCTAAAGGATTTAATTTCCAGTACTAGTAATAAGTATACATGTGTAAATCTGTCATCTTTTGCGACCTGAGACAGTTTTCTTCACTGCTCCAACAGACACTAAGAACTGATCCAGGGATGATAGGGTCCTCATGTCCTCTGGAGGAAAATAGCTAGCAGCCTTTCCTAAGAGTGAAGTGAAGAGAAGTGAGAGAGAAGGCCGAGTCACATAGCGCTCACCCAAGAGATCGTCAAGAAACCCAAAGGCTGCTAACAAATCCGAGCTGCTTGTGTTTATTGGAGCAGCAAAATGAGCAGGGATAATTCTCTTGAATTTCCAATCTCGAACAATACTGTCAATCCAGTCTCTAACCTGAAGTTTTGCAGGAATAGACAAGATTTTTTAGAAAATGACATTTTTTTTCCAACAAGAAAAGGATCTTCCCATAAAATACTGTGTACGGGATAAAACAGTTGCATTGAGAAATGCAGCCATCGTTATAAGTTGGTCCACTTGGAAGGAAGTTATACGAGGTTAAACTAAACATCTGATCTCTTTTTTTCTTAAATGTTTCCATCCATTTATCTCATCAGCAGTGAAACTGATCAATCCGCTACGTTACTATTCTGATTAGTGATTACACCTAGTAAACTGAAGGATAGTTTTGAGATAGCAAAAAAGAGAGTGGTTGGTTTGGTTCTTCCAGATATTAGCACATTGTTGCTTGATAAACCAACATATACTGTAATACTCCTATTCTATTACTCACATGATATTAACCTGTTCAAAAACCTTCCTATATTTGAAAATTCTTTAATCTTAAAATATCCATTTTATGTTTTTATAACCATTGACATGCCAACACATTCTTTAATCTTCCGTTCTTTCTTAAACTTCATGACTAGCCAAACACCGACATATAATATGAAGCATATAAAGTAGTTATGCAAAATGGAAGAAGTTAAAAGGTGACTTACGTTTTCAGGAACTTTGCTAAAAACCAATGTTTTTACAATTGGTGAAACAATTAGCTTTTGTGACATCTGAGCAAAGCTAGCATTTGGCTCCAAAAGGTTTGATGGACCTAGAAACAGAATCTGAAGAACCATCCTCTCCCATCCTGAAAAACAAATGCAGAGAAATTAAGATTTTGGATCTGTTTTTTGTTTTGAGAAGCAACGGTTCATCAGCTTCTTGGTTATCAGTAGAGGACTAACCTTTCTGTCGATTGATTTTGTTGTCAACGACAGCTTCTTCTGGAACTTCTTTTCCTTTACTAAGTAATTTAACAGCCAAACCATTTTTTGCAGATGCTAATAAGGACTCCTTACTAATGCACTCAGGTGGTGTACTTGGGACAAATATTACAGCATCTGTCACCAGCAGCGTCCTCGACTTCTTATGATAGAATGCCACCTCAACATATGGTCCAATTCCTAATTAAACCAATAGGAAAAAGTTATCAGATTTGAAACACAAGGTACAACAACTTCACAGTTATAGTGAAAAAATTCAGTGATCATACGTGAAATTAACCTTCAGACTAAAACTAGAGCAGAATCTATTATTACGTACCAACTTCGGGAGAGCTCAAAACCTTTTGCTCAATATCATCAGCCCATGGTGTTGACATATCTGCATCTTTCAGTGTTTT
The DNA here is from genome assembly GCA_036250505.1 of Solanum acaule. Classification (NCBI taxonomy): domain Eukaryota; kingdom Viridiplantae; phylum Streptophyta; class Magnoliopsida; order Solanales; family Solanaceae; genus Solanum; species Solanum acaule. The sequence continues at coordinate 18,237 of JAJOOR010011761.1, read as the reverse complement.
TGCACGGAAAATCCCAAAAAACTCAAGAGGCAGGTTTAAAGGCCAACTCCATTGCCTTGGTGCCACCCATACTTGAGCCTTTGGGAACTTTCTCGAAAATGGGCCAACAAATATTTTGTGCTCATATGCAAATGTAGGTAGGACAATATATTTCACAGGATATCCTAACTCTTTCACGAGCTGCAAAAGTCGAAACACACTTGTAAACATCAATATTTAAACAATAAGCACATGAGTACAGCCAAGTGTTACTAATAGTAGGCACTACTTAAACAAAACACCCTCATAATCATTTTAATCCTTGAAATACAGCAATAACTAAGCCTCGATCCCGAGAAAATTGGGGTTGGGTATATGAATTGACCTTACTTGTCTTTGTTGCTCCATTTAAGCTCATTTATATACTAAGAAAATACGTAGGAAATCTGAATGGATCCAATATTATTTAATGAAAACATGATAACTATGAATGATGTCTTCTGAGTTACCTGAATACACTCTTTGGTTGGAGCAATTGGAGCATGAACCCACAATTCACCAGATTTAAGTTTGATGACGGTCATTCTGATGTTTGTTGAAACACTGCTGAATCCGAGTGCTTGCTCTTGCTCAAATAACCATATGGTGTCTTTCACAGCCTGAGATACTAATGATATAATACTGTTAGTAGCAAAAAAAAGGAGCTGAATTCTAGTTACATATAACATTGAGCTATATCTAACAATTACCCAAATTACAAGCTAACAATTCAAAAAGCAAGAAAATGTTTCTTGCTAAAATGGTTCTAGACTTCTAGATAGTAAGATTCCAAAGTCCAAGGTAGTGGTAAGGTATGCATATATTTTACCCCTCCTTAGACCCCACTTTTTGGGGTTACACTGGGTATATATTATTGTTGTTGTTTAGGATATTAAAGTTTCTTACTCATAAATAATGTTTAAATAAATTCAACACTTAATTACCATCTTCATTGTTGCAGATTTAACATAACATAAACACACCAATACGGATTGTGGTGGAGTGGTAAGTACTATTTCATCCTTACCTAAGAGATATCGGATTCGAGTCTCCTTGGGTACGGAGTCGCCTTTGTTAGGAGCGCTTTACCTTCCAATGTATGTGGGACTTCCCGGCATGAATTCGGATTTAGTCGGGCTCCAACGTGGGTACTAGACACCATGTGGAAAACGAAAAAAAAAAAACATAACATAAACACAACAGCTTATGCTTTTTAATATGGTGGTCATATAATTCACAACATGATCCTGAGTTCAAGTCTCATCTCCACGTGATTGGTCAAGCACGAGGAAAATATTTTTGATAATAATGGTGGTTAGATTTGATCCTAGAACCTTCGGCTACTCTATTAAGTGTGTAACCATTTCATCTGGAATTTGAGTTGTACACTTTTATTTGCCGAATTATATTCTCAACAAAGATATCTAAAATGCATAATACATAAATTTGATTTTTCACTTGACCTTAAACCAACAACAATGCCCTTCAACTTTGAATATATCACACACATTTAAACATGTACAAAGTTGAACAAGTGGGCAAATGCCTTCACATGCTACATACAGTACTTGTTCAATTTTACATAAGTTTAAATGTCACTTAATTAAAGTTGAAGGGCATAGACACCAAGTTAAAAGACATGTTTATGTATTACAGCAATCTAAAATGATACCAAAGGAAACAGTGAAAACGAATATAATTTTACCTAGCTACCTAAAATGATACCAAAGGAAACAGTGAAAACGAATATAATTTTACCTCAGTTCTAATGGTTTGTCTATTGAGGAAAGGGCCAAGAGGGAAAGGAAATCCAGTGAAATTGAGGTAAAATCTGCTCCCATTAACAACACCAGACTCATTGCTCTGTTCAGAATTTTTACCAGTAGCAGATACAACCAAACAAACACCATTTCCAGCTTTGATTCTTCTACTTTTTAACTGAAAATTAAGACCCTTTATAGGTAGCCCACTACTGAAATTAGATCCAAATTCCCATACACAGTGTAAAACTGGTGATTTTGCTGCCATTTTCTTTCTTTCTTACAAATTAACAGAGGTCATGTATATGGAGTTGATGGTAGGTTCACATTTGCGACACGTGGACGATTGTCCTACTTGGCATTTTGTGTGGACAATAATAATGTCAGAAATCTCGCCTCCCACATCAGAATTTGAACCACATAATAGGAGTGTTTTAAAATGAGGTGTTTTGCCTAAAGCCCAGTGTAACATGTAAGTTTAGAGGTATTTTCGATTGGGATAAAAATTGATCCGAATAGAAAAATCAAATCAAATAGATTAAATAAATTGATTTTATTTGGGTCTGATTTGTTTAAAAAATCGTTAGTATGGATTGATTTTTGTTTTATTTTTTTGAAGAAAATAACTGAGCCGACCGATAAATTATATACATATATTTGATTATTATAATGTATTATTTTAAAACAATTTTAAGGACCTTCTACCTGTTTTCAACAAATTTTATGTATAATTTATTTATGAAAGCAAAAACGTTCCAAACGAAAATATTTATCTTATTTATTTCATGTATGTGAGTCTCAATCACAATTTTTGGTATGACTAGGAATTTCATTGTCTCTTGCTTCTAGGATAAAATGGTGAATTTTGAAGCTTTATTCACAATAAATTCAGTGAATGGAAGTTTTGTAATGTTAGTCGTTCTAATTATTTTTCCGTTTTGAATGAAATATTTTCTTTTTCTTCCTCTTTTGAAAAATCATTTTTTCAGATTTTGTGTATGGCTAATAACTGAACCAAATCAAACTGAAATCGATAACAACCAAGCCAATAAATGTATTGTGTATTTGGTTTAATATGAATTTGATAATTTAAAAACGAATTAAATTGGTTTGATTTTAGTTTTGACCAATAACCGACCCAAAACTAACCGATGAACACCCCTATTTAGAGGCTTGAAAAGCTTTAAAATTTTAATTTATAATATAATAGAATAATATAATAACATAAATTGCAAAAATATATTAATATTTTAAAATAATTACAAATATAATTAAAGAAATTCATTGAAATAGAAATCGTAGCATGATTTTATAAGTATAAATAATGTTATGATATAAAAGCTATTATGAGATGCAAATCAATTGTATCATCTTTAACTTTTAAATAATAAGAGAATCATAATTTTAAAAAAAATATATTACTATTAATTTATGCAGTTTACCTTTTTAAAAGAAAAGATCAATAATAAGTGAAGTATTGTAAGCAAAATATGTAGTGTATGTCCATTGCCCACATGCACTATGGTAGACTTGACTTTCGAACTTTATGGAGCTGGCTGCTCCTTTATTTCAACCAACACAAATATATACAAACAAAGGCCCGAAAATTCCGGCCCAAAGCAAAAACATAAAACGCTAAAAAGGGTTTCATCCTTGTCATTTCCATATTTCATTCCCAGGTTCCTGATTTGGTGTTCCTTTGCAGTGGAATACTCCGGTGGCTCAATCTTTTCTTCCTCTTCATTCACCAATATGATCTTTTTCTTTCCAGCTGAAGCGGACATAGAAATTTCAAGATGCTCACAGTCTGGTTCATATATGATTTCCTCTTCAGTCTCAGCGTCTACTCTCCTTACCTGACTTGAAGGCATCGTTTTTTGCAATTGGAACTTTCTGTAAGCTGACATAGCCAGGCTATGTAGCTTAGTTTTATTCACAGTAATGTATGTTTGTTCATGGCATTCTGTACATAACATAACTATGTGTTTCTCTGTTAATCCTCTTGACCCCTCTACTGATGTATTGCCTTACTGTAATTTTCCTTGTTTTAATTCGTAGAGAGGTTATTTCTGCTTTATTCGTGTTCACAATCCCCCTTCATTCCCCTGCAGTCTCTTGTTCACATGCTTCATTTGCTAATTTATCTGCTAGTCTGTTAGCCTCTCGGAACACATGTTGAATCTGTGCTTGTGTTGAATTAATTATCTCCTGTATTTCCTCTGTTTGCCATGGGACCTTCCATTCACTGCGTACTACGTTTTTAATACTTAGAGATTCTGTTTCTAGGACAAAATTTCTGTAGTTGTTACCTTTGCAATGCCTCAGTGCTTTAAGAATTGCTATAGTTTCTGCTTCCATGTTAGTTCTATGCCCTAATCCCCTTGCCTCCGCATATATAATGTCTCCTTGATCATCCCTCAAACAAAATCCATATGCTCTCTCTTTAGGATTCCCTCTACTCACTCCATCCGTATTGCATTTAATTGTTCCTTGATGAGGTCTCTTCCAGCTCACTGCATAGTAGTGCAACTTAGGTTTGTATTCCCGTAGTATCTTGACTATTTCTGTCCACTCTTTAGGTATTCTTATCTATGGGTATTTCAATTTTATCATCTAATTAATAGAGTGAATACACTGATGCTTCAGCTTCTCTAGAGTTATATCTCTTCCATGTCTTCTTGTATTTCTTCTTTTCCATAGTTCCCATAGTATAATGATTGGGATTGCCTGAAATATGATTTTCAGTTTGATAGGAGTAGTAACTTCCCACCATGTTGTTATCATTTGTCGCAATCCTCCTTGTTGTGGAATACCTGCACAGGAAGCAAAATGCTTCCATAGATTTTGGGCTATGGGAGCTGTTAGAAAAAGATGTTGTGTGGTCTCCTCCTCAAAAGAGTCGCAACAGTAACACCTTGATGCCATACTAATCCTCGTTTTTTAAAGATTGTCCTCTGTTGCAATTTTACCCTTCCATATCCTCCATAGTAAAAAACTCATCTCAAAAGGAATGTGCTTGCCCCACATATTATCCCTCCACGCCTCCTTCTTTCTGTGTCTCAGCATTTCAAAAGCCGATTTGACTGTAAAATTCCCATTCGTATTATCCATCCACCAAGGTTTATCCTCATTCTCCAATATGCGTGGCCTTATTTGTTCAGTGATATACTCCACCATTTCTTCGGACAACACTTGGCTCAGCTTCTGAACATCTCATACATCATTTGTGATGAATCTATTCACTTTTATTTCTTCCTCTCTGCCCCTTTGATTATCCGTGTAGAATAAAGCTCCTTGCTTCGTCCAGTTATCAAACCAAAAACTCACCTCACTGATGTTTGACGTAATCAAAGACATAGCTTCCAATTCAAGTGTCAACGATCGCGTGTAGTAATATAACCCAACCAAGGGTTGGGATCGTTCCCACAGGAAGTAGTACTTCTTTCAAATTCAATAATAAAAATACAATGACAATCTCTTCAATCAAACAATTCTTGCACAATTAATGTTCAAATCTCAAATTTCGGGTTTTAACTACCAATCCAAATTTACACTTCAACACAAGAAATCAAATATTAGAGTAAAACTTGGGGAATTGATCAGCTAATTATTGAATCTCAACAAAATGGGTAAACGCTACTGCTCATAATGGGATAATTTGTTGTGGGTAGGTCGAATAATATATAAAGTAACTTTCTCTCGAACAATTACCTTTTCTATGTTGAATTCTCTCGAACTTCAACACCAATTGAAATAGGCCCAGCTCTTTACCCTAATCAAATCCACTCTCTCGAGCTGGATATAAAGGAAGGGTCACTTGTTTCATTCTATTGAGCTGATTTAACCAAGGAAACCCACTACTAAGGATGCTAAGATTGCCACCTTGGTTCCACACCTCTCTCTCTCTCTCTCGGAAGTGTACAACACTGAATTTGATACACAAAGTAGTGTGATGTTTGAGTAATCAAGACACAACTTTCAATTCGAGTGTCTACGATCGTACAATAGTAAAGTAACCCAACCAAGGGTTGGGGTCGAATCCCAAGGGAGTGATTTTGAGAATTAATAGAAAAATAAAATTTAGTTCTAATTAGTCATAGCTATAGACAATATCGAATATAAACATACTAAATCTAAAGGGGGTGACACAAGCGTCAATTATCAATGGGGGGTTTTGTATTAATTAACAACTACAAACAACGAAAATATACGAAAACTAGATAGAGAGACGGGATTTTTGGAATGTGATAGGAATACGGGATAAACTAAACTGTCGGGTACATGCCTTTGATAGTAAATTGTTGAGTATTTGTGACTAGACTAGACTAGAGTGGGGGTAAATTCTCTCTCGAGCAACTTACCCCGAATCCACTCGGTTTCTCTCAAACACCGAGTTGTCGCTTTAAGAAGAGCCTCCGCCTTATCCCATTCACTCTCTCGAGCTGAATGTGTGGGAGAAGGACTAGGGTTCACTCTCTCGAGCTGAACCCATGTCAACCCAATACCACCAGCTATCAATTTAATAGTCTTAGTTTTACGACCTCTCTCTCTCTTGAGCAAGCCGAAAACACTAAGATGAAATCGTATTTGCAACTACAAATCCATTAAGTTCATACACAACTACTAAATGAAATCACATTTAAACAAAAAATAAGCAATCAACAAGCAAGACCCAACAGATAATCCAGCCCATATTCACAAAATCACACCCCAATAATTGGGGTTTTAATTAGACATATAAAATAGATAAAAATTTATACCAATATTAGTTTCCATCAACTGGGTATGAAGGATTAAGTCTTAAAACATGTCAAGAGTGAAAAATCTTCAAGACCCAAGTCCAATTTCTTGGAGTTGAAACCCTTTGAATCTTCAAGGTCTTAGAGCAAAGTCTCCAAAACCCTCTAAAACTTAGACTCTAAAAAACTGTAAAAAGTTCTAAGAATAATAATGATATGATACTAAGCTAGAAATTTAAACAAGTATTTATAGTGTTTGAAAATGTACTGCGAAGGACCCTTCGGTGAAGTTAGTCGGGATCGCCGATATATTTGGCAATCCGCCATTTGGTCGATTTCATCGTCTTCCTGCTTTAGCCTTTAGCCTCTTTGCATTTTGAGTCGTTGGGCGATATGGTACTACTTCGCAGAACTGTTCGGTGACACGCCGACTGCTCCATTTCATCGCCAACTTCACCTTTTCCTTTAGGGCTCATCGCACTGGAACAAAAGGCGATCTGCAAGCCGATTCGCGACTCGCCAACTGGGCTCGGCGATTTCAGGTCTTCATTTCTTCGTTTTTTTTAGCTGCCTTGTTACTTCTTGCCAAGTAGTGTCCATGCTTTGTCTCAAACTCCGAATACCTAAAACTTAAGGATTTTCATTAGATATTGAGACAAAATATGCATTTGAGGACACTACTTCTATCAAAATATAGCCCTAAATGAGTCCAAATTGTGGACTTATCAACACCCCCAACTTAAACTTTTTCTTGTCCTCAAGAAACTCGAGTTCAGTTGTTCAAAAAGGGTGTCTAAAATAGTGCTACACAAGAATCAATCATGAATGCACACAACAAGACTCACTTTACTCATGCAAAGATCAATTGTGCACTCAAAGATTCAAGGCTTGTAATGGGGTTGAGTGCAAATGTATGGTCATTTAGGCTCAGTGGCTATAGTCCTCATGAAACAAAGGTTGAACTTTCATCATTCTCATTTATGCTCACAAGTAGTCCTATTATTCACTTTCCATGGATAGTTGGAAACCCCAATTTTCTTTATACTTTCATAACTTTATTCCACAACTTTTTCATTTTTTTTGAAAGGGTTCCATTTTTCACAAAATCATGGGTAGAAAGGACTTTCTTGTATTTCTTGATTTGCCTTCTCTTTTCACCACACCCAAACATAGGCTTTTGGCCTAAGTTGGTTATTCAAACAAACCACTACTTCATTAGGATTATGGGTGATACATAAAGAAAGGTCATTGTTTTCACCAAGCTTCTTCCAAAGAAATGTAAGGCTCAAGGGGTGTTCAAAAGAAGTTCACACACACTCACAAGGTAGGCCACAAAAGAGGTATATGTCAAATTGGCTCACACTCTTCGAAGTTGCCTAAGATCATATCAAAAGATAGTCTTACTTAGTCGACCGAACCAACGGGGAAAATTCTAAGTGTTGTCATGCATGATTCATAGTAGGCTCATCACACAAGGCATCAACACTAAAGTTAAACAAGACTTCACACTTTTGCTAGTGTACAACGATCATCACAAGAGACTCAATTTAATAATTGGTTAGTCACAACGAGATGCAAAAAGTTCACATATTGTCTATGCAACTTCATTTGGCCTCATCGTAGCCGCACATTCATGTTTGTTCGATTATGAGAACTATTTAATTCATCAGTATTGATCAGAATCGATACTCAAATTTGCGAGAGAACAACCACATTCAACGCATACAAGAGGTGACAATTTTTTTTCCGGAAGGGCCAAATTATTTGCAAAAATCATTTGCAATTTAAAGCAAAAGAAGCCACAAGCTCAAAGGTGGGCCACACCCCACCATTATAGCTTACAACGCAAATACATAAACAAAATATGATTCACAAATAGCACACAAAGGTGGGCCACACTCCACCATAATTAAAAACAAATTATCCTCAAATGCAAATAATAAAATATCCAGAATGTAAATTAAAGAAAGACAGAGAGGGAGGTAAAGAGGGGATCCTGTCTAAGTGGTCGCTCCGTCTGTCTGAGCATCAGTGCACGATGTGTCAGCCTGGACTTGGATAATAGTCCCCGGAGCTACTTCAGAAGGTTTAGCGGCAACTGACTTGCTAAAATTGTCCAAGTCATGAGCCGCCAAAAAGGAATGTATAGCTGTGTATAATCCACGAAGGGAAAGTGGGATCTCGAGGGATAGATCTCTTGCTGGAACTAGGCTTTTTGCCCTCACTTCCCGTCTTGGGAGGATTCGCTTCATTTGTATCTTTCCTGAAATTTTTTGCTCTTATCTGTCGTGGTGGCATGATTCTCCCTGCAACTTTAGGTCTAGCCATGTCTGCAAAGCTTCGAGGCAAAGATAGAAAATATTCAACAAACAAAACAAGGACAATCAGCTGCAGGCAGACTTGCCAATCCTTTCGGCGAGCAAGGGGTTGCCCGCCGAAGGTTTCAGTGCAGTGGGGGTTCAAGGGGTGCAGACAAAGGGGGAACAAGAAGACTTTCGGCGATTCGCCGAGTGCTTTTAGCGAACTCATGCTTCTCGCCGAAAGGTTCAGAAACTAATCAAAACATATAGCATGAAATTAAAGGCGAGATGGGGTCATTAGGCAAGCCGCAAAGTGGTTGGTGAGCTCAACCCAGCTCGCCAAATGGCTTAACGTGCCTTCATGCAACCCACCTTCTCGAATTCAACCCCACAACGCCCGTAAACAAAATCAAGGCATGCACAACTAAAATTAGGCTTAGACCCAATGATACTCATGCACAACACACGATTTTTCATCTCCTTCAAGGTACAATTTTTAGGAATTAACTATTTAACTCTGTACGAGCAAAATTAGTGAATCTAACATGCAAACAATTTTTTTTAATCCTACTAGAGAGGCCCAGCACACATCAACAAGGTAATATCATTGCATTGAGTACAAAATCGATAGAAAGAACTCAGAGTTTGGGAACCAACCTTTCGTGCTGACTAAAATGGAATTGAATCGCTAGGTAGCAATGTAAGCAAAGTTCCGAGCACAAATCAACAACTAAAAATACCCCAAAAATGCAAGAAATATAAAAACTAGAGTGCGGGTGTGAGTTTGGGAAGATGGAAAGGTGAGGGAAAGGGAATGAATTTGAAACTTTTAAACCTTTGGCCTGAAAAACCGTCCATTTTTCGCCCATTCGGCGACATTAGTCAGGATCGCCAAACCACTTGGCGTTTCGCCAAGTAGCCACTTGCCTTGCTGAATTTTACAGAACTTCCAGTTATTTTGGGAGTCCAAACGGCGGTCTCCGTCGGGATCGCCGATATGGCCGGTGATTCGCCAATAATTTCATGTGCTCGCCGAGTTTTATAGACTCCAATGTAAGTTGGTCTTGAGTCTAACGACGGTCTAGTTTGGGGTCGCCGAACCGTTTGGCGATTCGCTGATTGAACCTGTTGCTTGACAATCTGCACTTTTCGTTCACTCTCCACATTTCCATCTGCACAATCAACACACCATTATTTTATCAAAGAACATAAAGCAATAAAGGATTTTGGGTTGCCTCCCAAACAACATCTTAGTTAATGTCGTGGCACTACGCAAGTCCATTTTTAAACCTCATTTTTGGGGTTGACCATAGTGTCACTAGGCAAACCTCCTTTTTGTCTCGAATTTAGCTGAGACGACATCTGACCCATTTGGGTCTCCAATTGCTTGATTGATACTGAATGGGAGGTGACGGTTTGGCTCAGGATCGACACATCTTCCTTCATTTCTTTTAAGATCTTGTCCGACCTCTCAACTTTGTTGAGAATACGAGAAAGCATATCCTCAGACCGACCACCTTCTGAGTCCTTCAACTTTTAGCGCTCATGGGGAGGCACATACCTGTCCTTCTCTCCATCCTTCCAGTTAGGATTTCGGTCCCTCCATTCTCTATTGCGATCCTTCCAACCCTCTTCTCTAGCCCAACCCTGGTTACCACCCTGCCTCGGGTAGTTTGAATGATAACCACCACCTTGGTTGGCTAGAAAATTTACCTCCTCATTATACAAGGCTTCAAACTTCGTCTCCTTAGGATTTACACACCCGACCCCAACGACATTGACACTACGGGCACCAACCCCCATGACATTTCATGTTAAAATGTCAAGTTGTGTCATGATCTTGGCCATGTTTTGGTCTCTCTCATGATCCTTTTCCATTTGCTCCTTGGATAGCTTGAATGTGAGAGGGGAGACCTGGTACTCGCGGGTGTACCACGCTCTGTTGATGGTTGTCATGCCATCTAGAAGTTGGGCTGCTATTGCATACGGTTGCTGCATCAAGCCTCCAGGTGAAAGTTGGTCATCAACACCTTTGTTTACCGAGTCCAAACTCCGGTAAAAGTACTGTAGCAGCACATTATCCGGCAAACCATGGGTTGGGCATTGATTCACCAACTTTTTGAACCGCAACCAAGTTTCGTGCAAAGGCTCTCCTTCTAGACGCTTAAAGCTTTGGATACTGTCTCGAAGAGTAATCATCTTCGAGGGAGGCAAAAATCGCATATTAAATGTGGTGACCAACTCCTCCCAAGAAGTGATGGATTCGTGTGGCAACTCCGCCAGCCAGTTGCACGCTTCTCCCATCAACGACAAATGGAATAACCTTAACCAGACTGACTCCTGAGAGATGTTTTTGAAAGAGAATGGTCCGCACACATCTATGAAGTTTCGAAGATGCTCGTGAGGATCCTCATGCGCCAATCCACTAAAAAGTCCTTTTAATTGCAACAGTTGCAACATAGTGCTTGCTATATGGAACACTGCATTTCCGTCGGCTGGAGGTAAACGGATGGCCCCAATACCTCCCATGAGATGGGGGTCATTAATGTAGGGCTCTTGGACATCATTGACATTTCTGATGTCGTCTTGGTGGCCCACTTGGCTGCCATTGCTGACATTAAAACTCATGCTTCCTGAAATATTTACACAAACCAACGAAACAAATCTACAAATTAAGTAACTATAACTATAACAAAGAAGAACAAAATAAAATTTACTTAATTACAAATTCTCAATTATCACCACTCCCCGGCAACGGCACCATTTTGATGTTTGCGTAATCAAGACACAACTTCCAATTCGAGTGTCTACGATCGTACAATAGTAAAGTAACCCAACCAAGGGTTGGGGTCGAATCCCAAGGGAGTGATTTTGAGAATTAATAGAAAAATAAAATTTAGTTCTAATTAGTCATAGCTATAGACATTATCGAATATAAATATACTAAATCTAAAGGGGGTTACACAAGCGTCAATTATCAATGGGGGGTTTTGTATTAATTAACACCTACAAACAATGAAAATATACGAAAACTAGATAGATAGACGGGATTCTTGGGATGTGATAGGAATACGGGATAAACTAAACTGTCGGGTACATACCTTTGATAGTAAATTGTTGAGTATTTGTGACTAGGCTAGACTAGAGCGGGGGTAAATTCTCTCTCGAGCAACTTACCCCGAATCCACTCGGTTTCTCTCAAACACCGAGTTGTCGCTTTAATAAGAGCCTCCGCCTTATCCCATTCACTCTCTCGAGCTGAATATGTGGGAGAAGGACTAGGGTTCACTCTCTCGAGCTGAACCCATGTCAACCCAATACCACCAGCTATCAATTTAGTAGTCTTAGTTTTACGACCTCTCTATCTCGAGTAAGCCGAAAACACTAAGATGAAATTGTATTTGCAACTATAACTCCATTAAGTTCATACACAACTACTAAATGAAATCACATTTAAACAACAAATAAACCATCAACAAGTAAGACCCAACAGATAATCCAGCCCATATTCACAAAATCACACCCCAATAATTGGGGTTTTAATTAGACATATAAAATAGATAAAAATTTATACCAATATTAGTTTCCATCAACTGGGTATGAAGGATTAAGTCTTAAAACATGTCAAGAGTGAAAAATCTTCAAGACCCAAGTCCAATTTCTTGGAGTTGAAACCCTTTGAATCTTCAAGGTCTTAGAACAAAGTCTCCAAAACCCTCTAAAACTTAAACTCTAAAAAACTGTAAAAAGTTCTAAGAATAATGATATGATACTAAGCTAGAAATTTAAACAAGTATTTATAGTGTTTGAAAATGTACTGCGAAGGACCCTTCGGTGAAGTTAGTCGGGATCGCCGATACATTTGGCAATCCGCCATTTGGTCGATTTCATCGTCTTCCTGCTTTAGCTTTTAGCCTCTTCGTATTTTGAGTCGTTGGGCGATATGGTACTGCTTCGCAGAACTGTTTGGTGACACGCCAACTGCTCCATTTCATCGCCAACTTCACCTTTTCCTTCAGGGCTCATCGCACCGGAACAAAAGGCGATCTCCAGGCCGATCCGCGACTCGCCAACAGGGCTCGGCGATATTCAGGCCTTCATTTCTTCATTTTTTTCAGCTGCCTTGTTACTTCTTGCCAATTAGTGTCCATGCTTTGTCTCAAACTCCAAATACCTAAAACTTAAGGATTTTCATCAGATATTGAAATAAAATATGCATTTGAGGACACTAATTCTATCAAAATATAGCCCTAAATGAGTCTGAATTGTGGACTCATCATAGTGCAATTCAACCTCAAAACAAAGCAACAACTTAGACCCATTTCAAATTAACACCATTCCTTGCAACTAACAAACTCCCACTAAGTAATTTCAACAATTTGCTTCATGATCAAAACCCCAAGAAAAAGGGTTTTAGCCACTCATTTAAAAAATAAGAAGATGAAAATCAATTATCACTCCCATAGTTGGGTACAAAATGAGAATTATAGATGAAAATAAATTGATAATCTCCTCTCTTACAAAATCTCTCTCAAAATCTTGCTAAAAATCACTCACTAAACCCTTTGGTAGTGTTTGCTCTCTAAGTAATTCTTTTCTAACTTTCTGAATGAATTTATCTCTCTAGCCAAAACTAATTTAAACAAGTCTAAAGTGTCACTGCTAAAGACTATTCGGCGAAGTAAGTCGGGTATCGCTGACGGATCGGCGAATCGCTGATTGTTCTTCATCTCACCTTTATTTTTCTCTTTGTCTTGGTCTAACTACTGTGACTTTAGGCGATCTAGGTTGGGATCGCCGAATGACTCCACGATTCGCCCTTTATTCTTCCATCTCTCCCATAAGCAGTTGCTTGAATCTTCTCTCGTACTTTTTGGCGACCTGGTTATCCTTCGCCGAATATAGTTGCTGCTCGCCGAATTCACCCCCATTTTAGCTCCAGCATTATGTAACTTTAGGCGATATCTTGGAAATTTGGCGATTCGCCGAATGATATTGGCGATTCACCGAATGAATTGGCGATTCACCGAATAACATCATCGATCATCAGGTCTTCATTTCTTCATTCCTTTAGCTTTCTTTGTTCCTTTTTGCCCAATAGTGTCCATGCTTTGTCTCTAACTCCAAATACCTAAAACTCAAGGGTTTTCATCAGTTATTGAGACAAAATATGCATTTGAGGACACTAAATGTATAAAAAATAAAGCCCTAAAAGAGTCCAAATCGTGGACTCATCAACACCCCCAACTTAAACTTTTGCTTGTCCTCAAGTAAAACTCAATTCCAGCAGTTCAAAAAGTATGTCTCAAATAGTGCTACACAAGACTCAATCATGAATGCACACAAAAAGTCTCAACTTATGGATCACTTGTGCACTCAAAGTTTCAAGTTGTGACTCACCATTATCAAAGAATCTCAAGCTCACTATACTTGCTGCAAATGCAAGTTCAAGCTCAACAGAGGTATTCAAATGCCCTCACATGAAGAATGATTCCATGTTCACACACAATGGTTCAATCATTTAAGGTTTCGAAATCATGATCAACACTCTCACTCAAAAAGATAAACACAATGCATGATTTCTCCCATAGGTTTACCCTTATTTTCCAAATGACTTTTGCTTAAGCTCATTCAAGATCAAAAAGGTCTTTTTCAAGGCTTGTATTGGGGCTGAGTGTAATGGTATGGTCATTTAGTCTTATAGGCTGAACATCCTTAAGAAATGTGATATGAACAACACCTTCTTTCCTTCTCTTTATCAATTTCATTCAAGATCAAAAGTCACCTCTTATTCACCTTCCATAAGTCATTGGGAACTCCATTTTCTTTGTATTTCCACAACTTTATTTCACAACTTTTTCTTTCTTTTTCAATCTTTTCTTCTTTTTCTTATATGGAGGGGTTCCATTTTTCTCAAAAGATGGGCATAAGGGACTTCTTTGCGTTTACTTGATTTGCCTTCTCTTTTCACCACATCCCCAACTTAGGTTTTTGGACTAAGTTGGCTATTTAAACAAACAACAAATCATGAGGATTATGGGTAATGGGTCAATAAAAGGTAGCAATGTTATCAAGTTTCTTCCAAGAAAAGGTTTAGGCTCAAAAGAGGTTCACACACTCACAAGGTAAGCCATAAAAGAGGTATAATTTTACATTGGTTCACACTCTTTAAAGTTTCCTAAGATCATCTCAAGAAATTGCATCACTTAGTCAACCAGACTAACAGGGTAAAATATAGGTGTCATCATGCATGGTTCACGATAAGCTCATCACACAAGACATTTACACCAAAGTCAAACAAGACTCCACACTTTCGCTAGTGTGCAATGTTCATTACCAAAGACTCGATTCGATAATTGTCTAGTCACAACGAGATGCAAAGAGTTCACATATTGTCTATGCAACTTCAATTGGTCTCTTCGTAGCCACACATTCATTTATGTTTGAGCAGAGCACTATTCAAGTCATCAGTATTGATCAAACCAATACTCAAATTTGCACAAGAACAACCACATTTCACACAAACAAGGGGTGTTGTCAAAACGAGGAGGAGGTTCGCTGAGGACACTGAGCAATCTCCACACCCCACCAAAAATAGTCAACATTGTCCCCAATGTGGGTAGAGAGTGAGTATTTATCGCAAATAAACTAAATATGAACAATAAATAAAAACTGACAAGAATTGAAAACAATCTAGTATGTAAATAGGTAGAGCAGGGTCACGAGGAATCTTCACTAAATTGCCCAGTTGGCGATGGAGTGAAATGGTTGTTGAGTGCTTCGACGATCTGCATAATGTTCTTCAGATCGCCCTTAGTTCCAGTAGACTGCACTCCCAGAGAAGACGGATCGACGAAGATGTAATAGATCACCGAACACCTCGGTGATCCACATAATGAACTTAAAGCATCGCCAGTCGATCCTTGAGGAACGTTGTCCACTTTCATTAGAAAGGGAGAGGAAAATTGGGTCGCCAAAACACATCGGTTACTTGCCGGATCTTATAGAGACGGTTGTGCAGTCGGTGATCCAGACATTGCCGACTGAGACATCCACAACAGCTCCTAGTGGATATGTCATTGATATTCCATCTGAGGCTACTCCGGACACTGATGCCCATATACAGACTGCTACACCACCTACTGAGACCCCGACAGAGAAAGAGACTACATAGACATGACTTTCTTTACCTCCCTCTCTATCTTATTATATTTTTACTGTTGATACTTTTATTTGCATTTGAGGACAAATACTTTTTAATTGTGGTGGGGTGAGGCCTACACTTTTGTGTTGATAGTTATGTTTTTGTGTATATATTTGGGTTATTTCAGTTAAATTGTGTTATCGGCTTATTGTGGATGTTTGAGCTTATGGCTCCTTTTATTTTAAATTGCAAAATGATTTTGATCCTTCTGATAAATTTTGAATTTTTTGCACATTTACCACCCCTCGTGTGTTGAATGTGGTTGTTCTTTTGTAGAAAAAATTTGAGTCTCGGTTCCAATCAATACCGATGAATTGAATAGTGCTCTCAATCGAATGAACATGAATGCGCGGCTAAGATGAGGCCAAATGAAGTTGCATAGATAATATGAGAACTCTTTGCATCTCCTTATGACTAGCCTTGTATCGAATAATATGTGAACTCTTGTAATGATCATTGCACACTAGCAAAAGTGTGGAGTCTTGTTTAACTTTTATAGTGTGAATGCCTAGTGTGATGAGCTTACCTATGAACTATGCATGATAGATCCTAGAATTTGCCCCGTTGGTCCGATAAACTAAGTATGCTATCTCTTGATATGATCTTAGACAACTTCTACGAATGTGAGCCAATTTGACATATACCTCTTTTGTGACCTATCTTGTGAGTGTGTGATTCTCTCTTGAACACCCCTTGAGCCTTACCTTTCTTTGGAAGAAACTTGATGAAAACTAGACCTTTCTTAATCCATCACCTATAATCCTCATAAAGTTGTGGTTAGTTTGAATAGCCAACTTACGCCAACAGCCTAAGTTGGGTGTGTGGTGAAAAGAGAAGGCAAACCAAGAAGTGCAGGAAAGCCCCTCCTACCCATGGTTTTGAGGAAAATGGAACCCCTCCATATAAAAAAAAGAGACAGAAAAGAAACGGAAAAAGAATGAAAAAGAAAAGTTGTGGAATAAAGTTGAAAAATGAAAGGTGGTTCCCAAACAATCCATGGAAAGTGAATAATAGGATGAATTATGAGCACTGAAGAGAATGATGAAGGAAAAGGAAAGGAAATGTTGCGAGCACCACAACTCATGAGGATGAAAGTCACTGAGCCTAAATGACCATACCTTTGCACTCAGCCCCATTACAAGCCTTAAAAGACCTTTTTTTTTTTTATCTTGAGTGAGCTGAAACAAATATTGATTGGAAAATACGGGCAAACCTATGGGTGAAAGTATGCATTGTGTTCTTCCTTATGAGAGTAAGCGTTGCATCTGATTCCGAAGCTTTTAACTGTGAACCATTGTGTGAATATAGAATCATCCTTTCTGTGAGGGAATTTGAACACTATAGTTGAGCTTGAACTTGCATTTGAAGCAATTATTATGAGCATGAGAATCTTTGGTAATGGTGTGTCACAACTTGAATCTTTAAGTACACAATTGATCCTTGCATAAGTAAATTGAGTCTCGCTGTGTGCATTCATGATTGAATCTTATGTAGCACTGTTTGAGACACCCTTTTTGAACGGCTGAACTTGAGTTTGCTTGAGGACAAGCAAAAGTTTAAGTTGGGCGTGTTGATGAATCCACAAATTGGACTCATTTAGGGTTATATTCTAATAGAAATTATGTCCTCAAATGCTTATTTTATCTCAATATCTCATGAAATTCCTTAAGTTTCAGGTATGTGAAGTTTTTAGGAATGCATGGACACTACATCACAAAAAGGAATGAAAAGGCTGAAAAGAACGAAGAAATGAAGGCCTGAGGATCGCCGAGTCCACTTGGCGAGTCGCCGAAGGGTCAAAATTCGCCTTTTGTTCCAGTGTGTTGTTGTAACACCCCTAAATGCTTAAACAAATAGTCGCATGTCGTTACATCATCTCATAATTACTAGAATATGTTTTATTCTTATTTTTGGAACTTGAAATGTTGTGATTTGCAAACTTGCTTAGCATAAATTGTTATCATAAATTAAGGTATTATATGGGGGTATTTGCATAATTATCTAATTATACTTACTTATACATTGGAAGTGTGGGTATAAAGTACATAAATATAGTTATATATGTATGCTTTTTGGACAGCCATCTATTTTGTCACGACCCAAGCCTAGGGCCTAGACGTGACTGGCGAATGGGGAACCCGAAGGAACCCCAAACAAGCCTCATAGCATATCATTACACATCCTTGGTCGCGGAAGCAATTAAAATGACCATAAGC
>JAJOOR010011760.1:0-17468 GCA_036250505.1 Solanum acaule | reverse complement strand
TGTTGAGTTTATTTAAAGACTTCCGCTTATCTTTCTATCTTATTCTTGTTTTATAAATTCTGTATCGTCGGGTTTTTGGGTGTTAGGCTGACGTGTCCAGTGGGGTTTGGGCACGTGCCATCACATCTGGTTTTGGGGTGTGTCATAATTATACAATAAAAATATTCCCTTGCCCAGTTCTCTTTTGCCTTTCTCTCTTCCTCGTTTTATACAAGCACAAATTATAAAATATAATGTAAAATTTATGTTTGTATAATGTATAATTTATGTTTGTATAAAGCGAAAGAAGATTGTATATACACATGCAAATGCATATATATTCATCTTATACACTTATAATTATACAATACAAATATTCTCCTACCCAGTTCTCTTTTGTCTTTCTCTCTTTCTCGTTTTATACAAACACAAATTATACAAATATAATGTATAATTTATGTTTGTATAATGTGTAGTTTATGTTTGTATAAAGCGAAAGAGAGAGCGATTTTTGATATACAAATATTTTTGTCAACGATTTATACAAACGAGAGGCTAACAACAATTTATACAAATGGCCTGCCAGCGAAATTATACAAATCTGAAGAGGAGCCAACGAATTATACAATTGCTTCTCTTTGTATATATGTATAGCGAAATAGACATAGCTTTCAATTGTATATGTATAATGAATTATACATATATATGTTTGCTATGGAGCGCAATTATGCAAATTTTGCTATAGCATACAAATATGAATTTTTTGTTTGCTATATGTGAAAATTGCTCTATTGTTATTAGTCTGTCCCAATAATGTGTTTGAATTACAATAATATGAAAATGAGAATGTTAATCCTTTTTAGATAACTTAGTAGGTGTTTGGACATCCGATTTTATATTGCAATATAAAATTATGAGATGAAATTAGCGTTTGGATATGCGATTTCAAGTTGATCCAAATTCTCCAAAAAGCTTAATTTGAGATTTTTCAAATACAAAAATTGACTCACAAGTTTATAATTTGTAAAAATAACCTCACATTTATGTCTACTAATCATTTATTTCATATGTAAATAAAATTTATAATTCATATCATTACTTTTTAAACCATTTATATCTCATATAACGATTATTCTCAACAATATAAATTTATTTTACTTCAAATACATTCCTACTTTACCATATATATTCACCAAATTTATTATTTTTTATCAAATTTATTTACCAAACAATTGACCAAATGACTCAAAGTAACAATGTAGGTTCGTCTTCTCAGTCATATGATCGAGAAATGCAAGTTCAACGTGAGAAGATTGTCCGTACTATATGGGAGGATTATATTAAAGAGACTAGTACACTACAATTAGTGTTCAATTTTTTATTATTATTGAATTAAAGTTTGATCAATAAATATTTTATTTTTTTTGAATAACTTTGTGATAGTGCATTATGTGATTTTATAAACTTTTGCTTATTTGGTAAGATTGTATAATGAATTGAGACAATTTTAATAGTTTTACATAGGGGTGACAAAATCAAACTCAACCCGTTCAACCTGTTAAGAATGAGTGGGCTCATTCATTAGCTCAACTCATTAAAAATTGGGTTGATATGTAACCCGAATTGACTCATAAAAAATCTTGTCAAAATATTTTTAAAATTATTTTTTTGCAATTTGATATGTTGTTTATAGCCATAGTAAAGAAAAATAATAATTTTATTAGGTACTAAATAGTTTAAAAGAACAAATAAAACAATTAAGCTTAGTAAAAGTTAGGTTGGGTTGGGTCTTGACCCATAATGTAATCCATTACCTAACTCATTTTGACCCAAGCAAATTTTGTTTGGGTTGAGTCCGATTGTTGTCTTAACCCATTATGACCCAACCCGCCCAATTGTCACCCCTAGTTTTACAACTTATGAGATTTTCATGTTTATTGGAAAATATACAACATAAAAAGTTCTAATTGCATGTCCAAACAAAACTTCAACTTCATCTCATAATTTCATATCATGATTTCATATATAATTTCAATCCGTCCTCGATGCGTTAATATAATTTCGATAAAATGAGAATTGACTAAAACTATATTTCTTCCAACTTGTGCATTATATTTTGAGGAATATATAATCCTCCTGCTCTCTCTATTAGATGGAGAACATATTTGTAATGACCCTCCTGGTCATTTCTGTGTCTTGCTTTCTGTGTGTCATTTAGAGAGTTCATGTAGCGACCCCAAGTCATTTATGACTTGCTGGGACTGACAGTTCGGTCACTTGGTCGTTCGTTTGGTTATAGTGTGAGTTTTAGTGTTTTGGAGCTTATGAACCTTGAACGATCATTTTCGATCAAAAGTTCAAGAAGATGACATCGGAATTCATTTCTGACGATTCCATCAGCTCCAGAAGGGTTATTTTAGATTAGTAGTTTGGTCGGCATGACTCCCGAGGTTTTCAGTGTGAATCGGTGCCATTAGGCGTTTTAGCCTTTGAAATTTGGCCTAAGGTTGACTTTGGTCAACATTCTTGGAAAACGCGCTTGGATGAAAATTCCATCAGTGCGATTAGCTCCGAAATGTTGAGTTTGGTCTAGAACGACCTTTCGTTCGACTCCCGAGGCCTCTGGACTCATTCCAAGCCCTCGGTGGATTTTGGTTAAAATGGCATTTGGGTGTGGGACCCACTTTTTGTCAAGATGACCTCGTATGGAAAATTCGACTGTGCCGTTGAGGCCGGAATGTCGATTTTAGTAGAGTAGCATATCTGTTTTAATTTTATCAGGTTCCGAACGAATTTCGAGCACTCTATCGGAGACTTTGAAGAATTTAGCCAAATCTGAGATCTGGTGCAGCTTTTTAGTGACTAGAGTTTGGTCCTTTAACGACCAGTTATTGGATTTTAGTGACAGGTTTTCGCCCTTTTTAAAACCCCAACTTAGCTTTATTCCTCATTTTAAAAGTGCGATACCTTGAGCTATACAGGTCCAATCTGGGCGATTCAAAAGGCAAAGTTGTGAGATTTTTCAAGGACAACTGGTTGGTGAGCTTGGAATTGGATTTGGGGTCCCTGTTCGAGGTAAATTTCACAAAATACATGCTGCCACGACCCTTTTTGTGGGCTTGATTTTGGAAATTTTTTAGACTTGTTTTCTCAGCCATTTTAGGTCCGATTTCAGTGATTTTTGAGGCTATCTTTGAGTGGTTTTTCAAGGATAACGTCGTGGTGTTGTCGCATTTCACTGTAGACCTCCAGTTTCTGGTAAATATATTGATTCAGCTGTTGTCCCATTTCTAGTTCTTGAGAAAAATTGGGTTTTGGTTGCATGTTGATATTGTGTGGTTTCCGAGCCCCGAATTGTGTCCCATTTTGGAACACAAATTCGGAGAGCTGTTAAGAACCTACTTTTGGGGTAATTCTGGAATTTTCAGCGTGGGTCCCACGATTCTCGTTTCGACCCCAAAATTGACTCGTCTCCGTTTGTTGTGATTTTGGTGTCTAAACGACCGTAATAACGTTGTTACTCTATTTTTGATAGCGGGGCAGTGTTTTGAGGCTGTTCGGAAAGGGAAAGCTCCGGAGAAGTGATTTTGGAGCGCGTGTGATCGGCCTACAGGTAGGCTACGGTTTCCCTCTCTTAGATTGAGCTCGAGAATGTGAATGCATATTGATTAGTTGGGATTTGGGTTGGGTAGTTATTGAATCACGTATAGGTGTTTAAAAATTATGTTTTCGACCTATTTCGAGAATTATCGGGTAACTGTGAGCATGCTTTGCGTTATTAATTGACCCTCTTCGCTATGTGGAGTGCTTGCATGCTTAATTACTGTTTATTTGAAGCATGTTGGGCCTTAGTTTAGGTTTGACTAGGGCTTGCCTTAGAAATACATGATTCGGATCCGATAGGCTTTAGTTTTGCCCCGACGTCGCTCGGCCGGCCTAGATCCATGTAGACTGGTGTAGCAGACTTGAGTCTGATAGTTTGGGCCTTAGCTAGGCGATACGCTTGCTCAGACTTTAGTTATCCTTATTTTTCCCCAATGTTACGGCTTCACGAGTTACGTCGGCGACGCTAATTCTGCTTCGCGATTTGAATTTGATTTTCGATTCGATTCCAAATACTTACATTGATTGGCTACAGATGGACGGCGTTCCACGGACATTTATGAGCGTAGATCGATTAGGACTCTTTCAGCAGCTACCTTAGCACCTTTATAGAGCATCCAGTTTAAGGTCCGACCTCTATTGCCCAGATACTTATATGGAGCATCCGGTTTAAGGTCCGACCTTTATTGCTCAGATACTTATATAGAGCATCCGGTTAGAGTTCCGGCCTCATATACTTGATACTTGTGATTGGTTACTTGGGTACTTCTGGTGAGCATTCGGTTCGAGGTCCGGCCTCCGTACTGTCAGATTCTACTAATTAGGGTTGAGGTTCTTGTTTGATGTTCTCCGTTCTTGGGTTCTCATATGCAATTCTCTTTAGTTATTATTATTCTGTGTACTCGTCGGGGGTCCGTTCGGGTTTTTATTTAACTTGCGCACGAGTGTACCTTCTGGGCTTATGGGGTCCAGTTAGGTGTAGTTAGCTTATAGATTACTTTAGTTAGTTCTTTGTACACTCGTGTGCATTCCATTGTTAGTTAGATTTTAGTTCTTGACTTCGGTTTGTGTTATTCCTTCTTTTCATATTGCCTTTACTTTTCAAGTTCAGTCGGCCTATGATGCCTACTGGGTATCTGTTGTTTTGGTACTCATGCTACACTCTGCATCTGTTTTGTGATGCAGGTCCGAGTACCAGTGGCCAGCGTTGATCCAGTTTGGAGTAGTCTGATTCGGAGACGGGGGTGAGCACACAACGCTTTGTACTATTTCAGTCTCCATCTGTGTATATAGACTTGTCTTTTACCCTTCGAGACAGTCCAGTCTCTGTGGTCCACTTTTGGGACTTGTACTTGTTTTGTTAGTAGCTCTGTACTAGTGACTTCCAGGTTCTAGGAGGGATCTTTATTTGTATATATGTTTTGGTTTGCTTCCGCCTGGTTATGTTATCTTAAATTTTGCCTACTCTGATTTAGTTTCTGCCCTCAGACCCATTACTTGTTGTTCCGGGTTACGGGTTGGCTTACCTACTGGTGAGTTATAGTAGGTGCCATCATGATTCGAGGAATCGGATCGTGACAATATTGAAGTCATAGAACATTTTCTTTTATCGAAGCGAGTTTATCATTATCGATTCGAAGAACAAATATCATTATTGTTGCATATGTTGCAAATGCACAAACAAATTAAATCTATAAGAAAAAATAGTAGCTTTTATTTGTAGACAATTCAATATTGTCCAATTGATGATGTATATATAATTAAAAAAATTAAATTTAAGTAGGGATCGAAAATCATGAAATTCAATTTAGGATAAATTAGTTACAAAAATATCAAAACGATTACTTAAATATTGTGGACAGAAAGTCAAGATCTATTAATCTTAATTCATTTTATTTCCCTTGAATATTTAAATATTTTCTTAAAATTAACCCGTTCCTAGAAAATATATTATGTGAGGACCACTATAACGTATGTAAAGTTTACCTTATTTGTCCTAGAAAAGCGCCCACACCAATTTTAACATTAGACAATGGTCTGCACGGGATTGTTCATGGTTATGGTTAAACAATCAAATCGAACCATAATTCGAACTAAATCAATTAAAAAAATTGATATTTGGTTAGGTTTGGTTTTAAATTTTGAAAACCGATATTATTTGGTTTGGTTTTGGTTTTACTAACTAAATATCGCAAAAATAACCAAACCGAATCGATAAATTAGATATATAAATTTTATAATTATTTATATATTATTCATAAATAAAATATAAATATTTTATTAAAGATTTGGTTATGTATTAAGTCAAATATTGAAAGAAAAATATTTGTTATGATATAATTACAAAAAAAAAAGGTTATTAAGAAGAGGTTTTTTTTTTTTTTTTTTTAGTTAAAAAATTTATAAGGAGACAAACATAAAAATTAAATGAGGTATTAACATATATACAATTCCCAACTAATATTGCATAGTTTCAATAAAAAAATATATTTAACAAACCCAAAAATTCTGACATTGTATAGACATTCCAGCAAAACTAACTAAATAATAAGATATATATTTTAAAGATTCTCTTCTTGATTTCACGCTTGATATTTGTTTAAAATCTTATAATAGTATAAGTTTGTTTAACCGCATAAAATGTTATACTTTACTATTTCTAAAATAAAAGAAGTTGTCTATGTCACTAATTTCTTCAAGAAAGTGGTCGATATCATTATAAAATTTCTTTATGAAACTTGTCGAAACCATGAAGATTTTCTTTAGATATTTTGAAGTTTTTTTCTTACAGATATTTTAAAGCTCTGAAACACTAAAAAATGAGTGATAATGTTTTTTTTTTTTAATCATAATCACGAAATAAAGCATATGCCGTTATATAATCTGATTTGGGTTTTAGTTTGGCGGGTCGCAAGGTATTATGGATCATTTTGAAATTGGTATTTTGGTCTGAAATCGGACAATTTTGGACAGAATAGGGGAAATCTTAGTGGAAGGGTATATTTGATAAGTTCAATTACTGCAAGTGTAAAATTGAACAAATAATATAAGTGAGGATAAAGTCAAACAATAAAATAAAGTAGAGGGTATATTCAATAACAGTCATAAATCATAATCCCGTAATTAATGGATGGCTTTGGGCAAAAAACTCGTCCCTAAATAACAAATGTTTGTCGCTAAACCAGTTTAATGATTGATTAGCAATGAATTGCCAAATAATTGTGTTAATTACGGGGCATTAACAAATTTCGTAGCTAATCATTCCTATATTTTTTTTGTAGTGTGTAATCTGAACTCTTGCCGTGTAGAATAGCTTGATGTTTTTGGCATACAAGAACGTGTCAAAAAAGAAGAAATCTTGCAAACAAGAACATAACAGGTATGTGCAAACAAACATTTATTTCATTTCGTAAAATTATTGACAACTAGATAGAGCATGGAGTAGCCACAGCAAGCAAAGGTGATTTCCTACTAACAGTGATCCCATGGCATTCAGTCATGTCCAAATCTTCTTCTTTTGGTAATGCAAAATTGAAATTGTGCACAATCTTTGCTAATGCTAGCTCAATTACCACGATAGCAAAAGCAGTTCCTGGGCAGCCCCTTCTCCCTGCTCCAAATGGAATCAACTCAAAGTTTAGCCCTTTCACATCAATATCACTATTTAAGAATCTCTCTGGCCTATACTCTTCTGGATCATCCCATGACAATGGGTCTCTTCCAATAGCCCAAGCATTAATAATGACTTGAGTTTTAGCAGGTATGTCATAGTCTAGTAATTTTACGTCTTCCATTGATTCTCGAGGAATTAATAGTGGAGCCGGTGGATGAAGCCTGAGAGTCTCTTTGATCACTGCTTTTAGATACTGCATACTTCCTAAGTCGTCCTCTGTTATCCCTTGGGCTAATTCACGCACTTCGTCCTCTAATTTTTTCATGACTCTTGGATGCCTCAAAAGCTCTGTCATGATCCACTCCAAAGCTGTATACGTTGATTCTGTGGCAGCAACAAACGCATCCTGTGCATTATAAAGAAACACAAAGAACAAAATTTACTAGTTTTTAAAAATAAATAATATGAAAATTAAGAAAAAAATGTATATACTATAAAGGTTAAAGAAAAAATATTCTGATTGACACAATTTTTAACTATTCCACAGTACATATATAGACTAGTCAGAATATATAATTTACATATGGTGCTGTTATTTATGGATTACATACCGTCCAAGATAGAAGGAAGTTATGGAGAAACCTTAGAAATTTATATCTTGACTATAATACAAAGTTGAACCTTGATGATAGACAGAATGGATATACTGTTAAGGATATTGAAACTAGGGACTTTCATTGAATATCATGTTGATTGTGGATTAACTGAACTAGAACCTATATATGGACAAATATGAGAAGAATAATTGTGGATTGTGAATCACTCTGCTGATTATGTTATTAGTCACACAACTTAAAACATCTCTCAAGTCTATCACTGAATCACACTCTTGCCTAATTTTATCAATCATGTTTGATATTTCTTCTTCTCTCACATGACGATAAGATTGGACTCTTTTGTTGTTGAGAAGGTGAAGCACCGTAATGCTTATAATTTGTCTCCAGTATTCACCATATGGAGTAAAGGCCACGTCTTTAAATCCATAAAAGAGTTCATCAGTCATGCTAGATTTAGGTCTACCTGACCAAACAAGATCGTGAGTTTTCATGATATTGCGAGCTTCCTCCCCCATTGACGGCTCACGAATATGAGTCCCACGTTTAGGAGAAGAACTGAGATAGGCTGCTTTAGCTCTGTCTCTATCCGAGGAAAGAGTGTACCGAATCCGCCTCCTGGCATTATTGGGTTCGCCAGAGGAAGCAACAATCACTGGCTTACTGCCAAAGTGAAGTAGCATGAGAGGGCCATATTTTTTTGGATAGTTTATGGAGAGAACGGTGAGGAAGTGATCCAAGTTGATGGAGATTACCTATGATTGGAAGCTTTGTTGGAGATGGTGGTAATAACCTCTTTTGGTTGTTTCACTATCACAAAAATCACTTTTAGCGGCAATTATTTAATGGCAATAATATAAATGCCGCTAAATTATGTTTTACAATCCATTATTACCGGCAATTGACCTTTAGTCGGTATAAGTTGACCCATTAACGAGAATTACTTGGAATATCTAATAGACCATTTCATTAAAAAAATACTTTTTATTCTAAAATACCCCAACATTCTGTACAGGCTAGAGCTAAACCCATTTCATTCCCAAAATCCCCAAATTTCAAAAGGCTTCGATCTCTCTTTCGACGTCCGGCAATTTGAGATTCACAAAATTGATATAAAGCACCATCAATTTCTCTAAAGCTTCATCTTCTTCGTCTTCGATTTTGTCGTTTGCATCTCCGTCTTCTTCATCCGCCATCAATTTTCTCAACCCTTTGCCACCTCCTCAAGGTACGCCGCATTCTGTTTTTTTTGTTTTGAATGTGATTGGATGATGATGAATGTTTTGTGTATAAGCGATGAAATTGCCATATATGAGAATTGCACTCTTGCAGTGAAGTTGTAGTTTGCTGCGATAGAGTTGTACTTTGTGCATGGCATGTTGCTCTATTCAGTTTGCTTGGTATCTAATGCAGCAATTTGTACCGTGCTTAATGCAATCATTGTCTATTTTATGGTTTTCTTTTCAAACCATGCTTTTACTAATATGGTTTTTTTGTGTATGACTGTAAAATCATGATATATAAGGATTAGTATGTGTAGTTTCCAGAGAGTTGTACTCTGTGCATTGTACTACGCTCTACTTTCATTAATTTGACTCCGTTTAGATTTCGCTTTTTCAAAACTTGAGTTTGATTTGATTAGCGTAATATAGCTTTGACGAACATAGCTTATAAAACTTGTATATATTAATTAGATTTTGTTTTCTTCTGTATTTAGCTCGAGAAAATGAGTTAAAATTCTCTATAGCTTAGAACATGATTTAAGATTTCACAATAAAACTAACAGCAGCCTCTTGGAGGTGTGGTTCCATAGTTGTTTTCTTTAATAGTTTGTTTGCAAGTTTTCACATATTAGTATGTATACGCCTAAATTTGTAAGCATACCGGTGAAAAATTATGAAATTTGTCTAATAAACTTGTACCAGAGAATCAACATGGCATAAGAAAACTTGTGTTTTCTGCAATTGCTAGGTGTAGTAACATTGCACGGATACCATGGTCATAAAATTTGGTTAGTTGACATGAGAGGGGCTAGTTTGTAAAGGCCTTTGTGTGTGAGTGAGTGACTGTTATGGAAAGGTTTAGTGTTAAAGCAGTAGTTTGTTAGTTACTAAACTTATTTCTAAATTCTGGTGCATATACGTTTCTTTAGAACTGCACTAGTGATTACTTCATCGTCCAGCTCCAGAACTAGCTCATGACTGTAGCTATGCTTTCATCGTCTAGTTTCCTCAAGTTTTCTTCCATTACCGCTAACTTCCAGACTGTAGCTATGCTTTCAAGCTTCCATCTCTACTGCCATTAGCTTTTCTGGTTTATCTTTAATTATGATGCTGATGTGTTATGCATATCTATATTACTGGTCAGATTTGGAATATGCTTTGTTCAGGAAGTCAGATTATGGAAAGAGTTCACCTGCAGGTTTGAAGAAAATAGATAAGGAGTTGATTTTGAAGAACGAAAATGTGAAATAGAGTTGGCAGCAGATTGGTAGCTTAACAACATCATGATGAAGAAGTACGACCCTACATTCAACAATTAATGAAAACCCAGAGCTGCTATCCAGTCCAAACATCTGAGGATAACAATTCTATTGACACTGTTGTTGAGCTGAACAATGAGCCAGGTTATTTCTTAAACTTGAATTTATAGATTATCTGCATAATAAGATCTAAATACATGATAATGTATCTAGTACTAGTTGCATTTTGCAAACTTATGAGAGTATGTATTCTCTCTGGTTTGCTTGATTGTTGTAGTATTGATGTCTGTTTTCTCTCTCTGAAGTGTTTTTATGCTGGTTATATCCTTTTGATATGTTGTGTTGTCCTCTTCTTCCCAGTTTGGACTGCTGGTTAAGGTGGAACAAGAAAACAGTCTCTCCATTTGAAAATTTTCAATTGACAGTTAAATAAACTTGGTTTCATTATTAGAGTTCTTGCGCTGTTTAGCTTGATTGTTGCACTGTACTTATTCTTTCTCAGATGACTGTCACAAGTGAGTTTTGAATTTATTTCAGGC
This sequence comes from Solanum acaule, assembly GCA_036250505.1. NCBI lineage: Eukaryota > Viridiplantae > Streptophyta > Magnoliopsida > Solanales > Solanaceae > Solanum > Solanum acaule. The sequence goes on along the minus strand of JAJOOR010011760.1, from coordinate 6,638 downwards.
CCTTCAAAGACAAGTAAAGTTCGTGGACCTACTTTATGAAAAGATGTTTGGAATCTACCGCCGGGGAAGACAATTGTTATGCCGTTTAATAGTCGTAATCAATCAATTGGAAAAGAGGGACGAAAGCTGGCTAGCTTTCTAGGCATCATTGCTAGAACTCCAGATTTGACGCCATTAAATCCAAATGATTGGCGAGTGTTTGACGATGAAGAAAAGACAAAGTTGGTGAAATTTGTGAAGGTATAAAATTATTTTTCTTAACAAGTATCCTTTCTTTTTTGTACATGATGTTATCTTGTTAACTTTTGCCTATCTTTTCAGAAAAAGTTCTCCATTCCGATATGCGGAGAAGAGTTTGTGAAAAAGTCAATAGGAAAAAAATGGAGGGACTATAAATGCGACTTGAAGGCTATGTATGTGACCAAATATAAGACCAAGGATGCCTTGCTGAAAAATAGACCATCTCACATACCAAGAGATCAATGGAATGGTCTCGTCTCGTCTCGTATTGGCTTTCTGAAAAAGCAAAGGTTAGCGCTTCCTATATCTTGACTGTTTGTTCTAAAATATGCAGATTCCTCATAGTTCTTCCGCTTGTTCTTTCAAAGGACTTAAGTACTCCGTTATACTAGCAAGAGTTGATGTTTTATTTTCTCATTCTAGAAGCGTAGTCAAACAAATAGAATCAGTAGAGCTAACCAAAAAATGGCTCACACGGGTGGATCCAAAAGCATAGCAACCTTGATGAATGAACAAGTATTAATGCATAAATTACTTACTATAAGATTTTACAATTCATTTCGGTCATGCCTTATTTATTTTGCATCGATTTAAATTTATAGGCTATAGATGGAATAGAGCCCACACGTGCAAAAATCTACATATTAACTCATACAGAGCGTAGAGATGGTAGACCATTGGATGAGGAGTCTTCAAATGCCGTTGTAAGATCTCTTATACTCTTTTACCTTTCAATTGTGAAAATTCTAACTTGGAAATTGATTTGGAAAAAAAATGATTATAAGGTTAAAATATGAGGAATTGGTGAACTGCAACTAATCTGTTGAAGCTTCTTAGTTTCATTGCACTGATTTTGTACTTTTTCACATTATTAAAAATCATAATCTTAATTATTATCAGCCAGTTTCAAAAAATAATCTTAATTATTACCAGGACATGATGAAAGAGAAGTTGAGTAATGATGAGATACTTGAGGAACAATCTCATGATAGTGTTGCTTGGGAAGGCGATGTGTATTCACAAGTGTTGGGAAAAGAAAAAAGTGGTTATGTCCGTGGTTTAGGACTTGGTCCAACCCCTTCTCTGTTATGGGGCAGTAAATCTTTCTTACGAAATGTTTCTGTTGATGGTTTGTGTAACGAGGCTGCAAAAAAGTTAGAACAAGAGATAAATGAGTTGAAGGAGTTGAACAAAAAGCAGGATGAAGAAATGGTTTTGATGAGAAAAAATCAAGAGATGCTAGTTTCAGAATTATCATGGATGAGAAAAGTCATGTGGAAATATGCTCCTACTGAATTAGGTAGTGGGAGTGGGTGTTGCGTAGGTTCTATTATTGAAGAACACATAAATGATATCATGTTCTTTCTGTATTATCGTTGCAGTGCTAATTTTGCTTACAAGTGATTTGATTTGTTCATATATTCTCTGGTTATGTTTCACTGGAATATGTTTTAACATAGTGTGATGTTCTAGATCAAAGACAATTGTTCATATAGTGAAAAAAAGCTTTCATCTTTTCATCTAAGCATTACTTTCTACATTATGTTCCTGCTTTTTTTTTTTCTAATTTGGGAACTTTGTGCTTCTAATTGACAGTTTAACACTATGGGGATGTTCTTAGATAAACGACAATCATATGGAAAGATTCGTTAATCTTTTCAAGAGTGTTATGTGCTACATTATGTTCTTGTTCTTGCATATTCAAAACTTGGTGCTTCTCTTGACATTGATTACTCATTTCTTGTAATCTAACCATCTGCTGCTATATGTGTACAGCGAGATATTCATTCAAATGGTGAGCTTGTTCAAGAAATGACATTGATCCAGAAAGCTGACACATTTGCATTAGGAAAAAAATAGTGGCTTAATTGCCTTGTTTTCTTCATTGTTGAACACATTTTTTCTATTGTGATGATTCATACTTTCTATTGTGAATGTATTAAGATTGTTTGTTCTTATTTTTAATGAATGACATTGTTTTGAGTTTGGTAATTCTTCTTTACTACCTTCGAACTTATCTCTTTTGTGCATTTTATTTTTGATGTTATAAAAGAGGGTTGAATATGTGGATTAAGGTGAATTCATGATCAATTTTAAGTCATTACACTAATTGAGTGACAATTATTATCTTTGCCGGCAATAGCAAAAGCCACAAATATGTTTGTTCCTAAGGTAGTTTTAATGGCAATAGTAAAGGCCGCTAAATAAATGCCGCTAAAAGTAATTACTTTTAGCTGCAATAACAAGGGTCTTTACCGGCACTCGACATAAATGCCACTAAAGGCTTTAGTGACATTGGTTCCAATGGCATTTAATCAAATGCTGGTAAATGTATTTGTGGCAATAAATATTGCCGCTAAAGGTCTCTGTGTAGTGTTTGAAGGGCTAAAGAAGCACTGATGAAGAAAGAAAATGAAGGCAAGCAGAGGAACAAGAAGAAAATACTCCATTTTTGTTTTAGAAAGTAAGGAGTATTGAGTACAAATAAAGAATATTTGGACTCAAATTATGTTCCAACTTTAAGACTAACGTAGCTTTAAGTATCTTGTTGAAGTTTTGAGGGAGAAGTAACTTAACCACACTAAAGATTAATCAAATCTTGGTCGTTAAAATATTAATGGGATACTCGACTTGACTAAATGGAGAGAACACTACTGGAGAGTAACAATTTGGTGTTTTGTTAATCAATTTAATTTATTTATTTTTGCCAATATTAGAATCCACTTTGGTTGGCCAATGTTTCAAAAGTGCTATATGGGAAAAATTAATTTTTGCTACTATTGAAAAACATTTATTTTCTCCGTGGAAGCTTGGCTGAACACCTCAACATTCAATAATAAGCACACCTTGACAAAATAAAAGCTTTTGACTTCATAGAAGTTTAACCGAACAACCATAAACATAAAAAAAAAAAAATCAAACATCCTATAACGCCCTTTGGTGATTCGGTTAGCCAATAATGAAAGAAATATATCTTGAAATAAATTAGTATATCCTAATAGTAAACAAAAGAGGCCAGATATATTCTTGGTGGCTCCATGTGATTTTGAATCTAGTTTTATCATTATTAAAACTTTGTTAACATGTTAATAGAGCTGTCAAAATGGGCTTGGCCTGTTAGGCGGTCCAACCCAATTCTTGAATTAAATGGGGTTGTGTTTAATTTTTTCAACCCATTTAGGAACGAGGCTTTTTAGTCCAGCCTTATTTGGTCCGCTGGCCTTGTAGGCCGGCTGTGAATTTTAAATTTTTTTATTATATATATTTTAAGTAGTGTTTTATTTGATAAGATTTTGTCAATAAATATTTTTAAAATATCAATATAAATTAAGACTAACTTCTTTAAATATCTTTGACATTTTAGGGCCATTATAGCCCACTAAATTTTCTTATTAGCCCAAGTCCATTACTCCATTATAACTAGGAATCTTTGATCTCTTTTACTTTTGTTTTTATGCCTAATTTTCCACTTCTCATTTATTGTCTTGTTTATGAAAATAGTGATTATATAATGTTTTTTGGTCAGATAAATTTTATGAATGTTGTATCTTGGCTATTATGTTTTTGTTTTGTAAATATTCACCGAAGTATGTGTAATTCATGAATGATTTTGTATGTATTGATGTTGTGTTCATCAGACATCAACGTTCGTAGTCTTTTCTAAGAGGGAAATGTTGTCCATTTTTTGGTTGGAGAGCCAACCCGTCCCAACCCGAGGCCCACTTAGGGGTGCTATTTTATAGGCTCTTTAATTAAAAGGATCAGCCCGTCCCAACCCATTTAACTTTCTAGCCCGTTAGGATTGGATTGGGCCAGCCTATTTTGACAGTTCTACTTGTTAATAATGTCATGCAGTAATACTATATCAAAAATGATCTTTAGCGGAGCTTAATTGTCACTAAAAATCCCTAAAGTTTACAACGACATTGGATTCAATGATAATTAACTTATAGGTAAAAATTTTATCACTCTATTAATGTGCATATTTATTGTGGCTAAAAACTATTTTTATTTTAATGTAATGATGTTTATTAAATAAAAATTGAATTGATCATGATCTACAAATATGTTCTATCCACTACTCCTATATTTTATTCTCTGGTCCTTTAACACCCATGTGAATTTTTCAAGATATCAACATAGTGTAATAATAATACCTGCCGACTGCTGTCATAACATCTGAGCAGACTTCCCAATATTTGGTGGTATTTTTGGTGATAAATCACATACTTATAATGACTCGATACTTATGTAAATTAGTTCAGGACTTTTTGGTTACAACAGATAATTTTATAATAATTTGAACAAACTCCAAAACAAAGCCAGGGAAATTACTAAAGCCAAAAATGAAATAGTATCTGAGGATGACTAATTGGACAAAATGCACTATTTAAAAGCAGTGATTAAGGAAACTTTGTGATCACATCCTCCGATTCCTCTGTTAGTTCCACGACAAGAAAACTCTTCGTAACATCTTTACCCCATACTCTACTTTTCATTTAGGTTTATTCGTCAAATTGTTGATATATGACATTATGTAACGACGGAAAATGATACTATCTATCAAAATGGTGTATTTATCAAAAAAATACAGTACAATACAATAATACAACACAAAACAATATAATACGATATATTTTGAAGCAATAGGTAACAAACATTCTAACAAAATGTCAGTGTTCAAAACTTGTTTGGTGTCTGAGTATGATATATTCTTTGTATGATCGAAACTTCAGAAACAGGATTGTGAATGTGAATGTGTTGAGAAAATTGTTTTTAGTTTTGTGTCATTTTTTTATTTATACCTATAATAGATTTGAAAAGAACATTTTCTTCTATTCAATTTGTAAGTTCATAAAAATTTCAAGGAAGAAGGCTTGATTTACTTCTAAATTGACATATTTCAGTTATATTTCATATTTAAATATACATTATTAGATGTATCTTCTTAGCATAAATCTGAGTTACATGTATCCTTCCTTGGCATTTCTCTGGGCCAGAGGCAGACGAAATAATGGGCTTGATAGTTCTCCTCAAGTGGGCCTTTTCGTTTTAAAATTGGGCTTTATGAAGGAAAAAGTGTTGTCATGAAAAGGTATGAAAAATCGAGAAAATTTCATAAATAGCAAACATAATAAGGTTCTATAACTATAATTTCAATAATTGCGCTCCATAACTACAGTTTCTTTGCTATGAAGGTTGTGGTTGTATATTTCTACCCGTTTGTATATTTCTTTTGCGAATCAATAAGATAAATATATACAATTTTTGTATTTATATATTTGGAATTTTTCAGAACTCTGTTTGTATATTCGCTTGCTAATATACAAATAGGTTAACTTATTATGATTTTTTCATAAACCATATACAAATAGTTAGGGTAAGCATATACAAAATCCATACAATCAGGAACCGAATTATATAGATTTTGAATTTATACAACTCCGGTGAATTATAGAAATCAAGCGAATAGCAAGATTGGACGAAACTATAGTTGTGAATTAGAATTTCCCTAAACAATAGCTATAACGTTTAATATGATTTAAATATTTGTTATTCTGCTCAAAGGTGGGTGTCCAGACAAGTTGAAGGATCTGGCTATGTATTGCCAAATATTTTTTAAAAAAAATATTTGTTATGTTATATATAGAGATATATAATTCCCAAAAAAGGTTATTATAAGTAGACGTCTTTTTTTTTTTTGTAATTAAACAAATTATAAGAGGACAAATATAAAAAAATAAATGAGACATTAACATTTATACAATTCCCACCTAATATTAAGTAGTTTTAATTAAAGAATATACATTTAAACAATTGAATCCCAAAAAATCTGATATTGTACAGACATGCCAGCAAAAACTAACTAAATAATAGGATATATATTTTAAAGATTCTCCTCTTGATTTCACACTTGATATTTGTTTAAAATCTTATACTTTACTATTTTCTAAAATAAAAGAAGTGGTCGATATCATTATAAAATTTCTTTATGAAACTTGTCGAAATCATAAAGATCTTTTCTTTAAGATATTTTTCTGTAAATAAATATTTTAAAGCTCTGAAACAATAAAAAAAATGAGTGATATGTTTGATCATAATCACGAAATATGATAAATGCAGTTATATAATCTGATTTGGGTTTTAGTTTGGCGAGTCGCAAGGTATTGACTATTGGGGATGCTTTTACAATTGGTATTTTGGTGAGAAATTGTCACGACCCAAAAATGGACGTGATGGCACTCGTCTTAACCCACCAAGACAAGTCAGCCTAAAACTCAACCATTACAATAAAATGCGGAAATTTTTATAATAAACTCAAATATACCCCCAAAATCTGGTTGTTACGTGTACAAGTCTCTAAAGTATTACAATTGAATCAAAAGAAAAATACAAGT